>JAIUZE010007916.1:0-64773 GCA_022085475.1 Heliosperma pusillum | reverse complement strand
TATTAGATTGCGGGCGCATTCTCATGAGTCGTAGATAGGAGAGTGCCACTCAAATATAAAATAATATTTCCTTGATTTATATAAAAATTTGAGTGTTGAGTGCACCGTGAGAGTCCATTGTCAAAAGATCAGGCAAGAGCCGAAAAGTCTATTTGATGTTCCTTATGCTGCGCCGTTATGTAAATCTCAACCATGTTTTGCATTTTTCCTATGCCCACGTTGTTTCGGGATGTGTTTCATTGTGCTCTATAAGCTACTTGATGGGATTTGCATTTGGTTGGATTGATTGTTGCTCGTCGCCCTTGTCCTTGTTATGTTTGTTATTGTATGCTTGCTTGAGGACAAGCAAGGGTTTAGCTTGGGGGAGTTTGATAAGTGAATATTTGTATGATTTTAACCCCCAATTTAGCTCGGTTTTGTATGTCATTTGTGCTTTGTTAAGCCATTTTATGAGCTAATATCGTCTTCTAGGCGAATTCCTGTGTTCTAACCTGTTTTGTAGGGAAAGTGACGTTTCTACGCCCTTTTTCTATACTTCCGAGCATTTGACTAAACCCGACGATTTGAAGAAGAAAGCTTGACCATTTCAAAGGCATTTCAAGAAGGTTCACTATTTCAAAAGAGAGAAGATGTAAAGACGATGTCGTAGTTGTCGGAAGATCAATCAATTAGGCGGAAGAATTCATCGCTTTACATCAAACCCTATCAACAAACCCGATTGAAGAAGTCTAGGGGGATGACGGAAGTCAAGTCAAAGCAAAGGGAGATGAAACGTTAGTCAAAAGCTTCTAGATGACAACTTACCCGATCGGGTAAGTGTGTACCCGATCGGGTATCTCTGCTGCTTCGAGCAAAATGCTTCAACTTCCTCTTTTTGTCCTATATGTTCAATGCTCGACCCCTTCCCCACGAAACCCTAATGCTATATAAAGAGAGCTCCAGCCCTCTTCTCAACACACAATCTCATACAAAAACACTTCTCTTCTTAGTTTAGTTTAGTTTCTTCTTTCTCTCATCTTTCTTAGTTTTAGTTTAGTTTTAGTTTTCTCTAGCTTAGTTTAGTCTAGTTCTAAGTTTTCTTCAATTGTAGTTGTTCTACTTGTAATTGGAATTCAAGTTTCCGGGTTTGCGTTTCCTATTCAAGTTCTTATTCCATTTCGATCTTTGCTCATCCTTTCCGGTAATCTTTATTCTCGTCTTTACATTATAGTTTCATTTTCTTTTAGTATTTCCTTTATCATGTTTATCATTCTTAGTTTTATAATCTTAGTTTCCCTTTCATTGTTAATCATGCATAAGTAGTCACCTTTCTAGGGTGTTGGGTAGCCATCTTAGGTTGATTAAAAGATGATAATTAGATAAAAGAAATTGTGCTTCTAAAACATTGTGTCTTTGTATGTTTGGACTATAACGATAGTTGACGATTTCTGGCCAAAATCATTGACTAAAACGGAATTCTTTTCCAAGGTAGAAATACGTGAATTGAATAGACAAAGCATGACATGGTAGATTAAGACCTAGTAAATTGCCTAAAAGCTTGCTAGACCATCTGATCTATGATTGTAATGAACACATCATTCTTACGAACTCACAATGAATTATTTGCATGTTCTAAATCCAATTTCATCAATATGTTAATCTACATGTGTGAACCTACTTCCCTAGATTCTTTTATTTATTGTATTTTTATCATTATAGCATTTAGTAATTAGTGACAAACATCTGTCAATCGTACAAGGTAGAGTTCTAACCATAACTATTCACAAGTATCTCCCGTCTCCCCGAGATCGACCCCTTACTTCCCTAATTACATTAATTTGTTATTAGCCTAGTCTGGGTTATTTATCTTTGATTAGGGTACGCGACAACCATGTCAACAGTAGTCAAAAATGAGAAGAATGAGCTCATCCCCACAAGGATTGTGACGGGATGGCGTATGTGTATTGTCTACAGAAAGCTGAATCAATCAACTAGGAAAGATCACTATCCTCTACCTTTCATTGACCAAATGCTAGAGAGGTTAGCTTGTCACAAGTATTTCTGTTATCTAGATGGTTACTCAGGATTTTTCCAAATCCCTATCCACCCTGAGGACCAAGAGAAAACCACCTTCACCTTTCCCTATGGTACTTTCGCTTATCGCAGAATGCCATTTGGCTTGTGTAATGCACCTGCCACTTTCCAGCGTTGCATGACCAGTATCTTCTCAGATTTTGTTGAATCTATCATGGAAGTATTTATGGACGACTTTAGCGTCTATGGCATTTCCTTTGATCATTGTTTGACAAATCTATCCAGAGTTCTAAAACACGGTGAAGAAGTCGACCTTGTTCTTAACTGGGAAAAGTGTCCCTTCATTGTGAACGAAGGTATAGAAGTGGATCGAGCTAAGATCCAAGTTATTGAACAGCTGCCACCCCCTTCTAATGTAAAAGGAATCAGGAGTTTCCTTGGCCACGCCGGTTTCTACCGACGATTTGTAAAAGATTTTTCAAAGATAGCCAAGCCCCTGACTGAGCTCCTTTTCAAGGATGCACCTTTCAATTTCACAAAGGAATGCCTTGAGGCATTCAACAAAATCAAACGTGCTTTGATCACCGCACCTATAATCTAGTCGCCTGATTGGAATCTGCCCTTTGAACTGATGTGCGATGCGAGTGATTATGCCGTAGGAGTTGTTTTAGGGCAAAGAAAGGAAAATTTTCTTCATGCGATTTACTATGCTAGTAAAACCCTAGATCCTGCCCAAATCAACTATGCCACCACTAAGAAAGAACTTCTCGCCATTGTCTATGCCTTAGACAAATTTCGCTCGTACCTAATAGGATCAAAAGTTATTGTCTACACTGACCATGCTGCCTTGAAATATCTGCTTTCAAAGAAAGAGGCAAAACCTAGACTTATCCGATGGATCTTACTCCTTCAAGAGTTTGATTTAGAGATCCGGGATAAGAAAGGAGCAGAGAATGTAGTCGCTGACCACCTCTCAAGGATAAGAGTAACTAAAATAGGATTACCAACGCCAATCAATGATTCGTTCGCTGATGATTCATTAATGGCAATTGCGGACTCTTCTCCTTGGTATGCTGATATTGCCAACTTCCTTGTCAGTCGCCAGCTACCCTCCAACCTTTCTTATAACCAAAGAAAGAGATTTTTGCATGATGCAAAATTCTTTGTTTGGGATGACCCCTATCTTTTCAAGCAGTGCTCAGATGGTCTGTATAGACGTTGTATCCCTCAGTGGGAAGTAAAAGGAGTTTTAGAAGGATGCCACTCATCTGCTTATGGTGGTCATCATGGTCCGTCCAAGACCGTAGCCAAAGTCTTACAATCCGGGTTTTTCTGGCCTTCGATGTTTAAAGATTCAAGAGACTTTGTTATGGCTTGTGATGCTTGTCAACGAATGGGTCAAATATCCAAAAGACATGAAATGCCTCAAAACGGCATATTAGAAGTCGAGATATTCGATGTCTGGGGTATTGAATATCAAGGACCATTCCCTTCTTCAAATGGAAATCGTTACATTTTAGTCGCTGTCGACTATGTTTCAAAGTGGGTAGAAGCAATTGCCACCCCCAACAATGATGCTAGAGCTGTGATACGACTATTTAAAAAGATCATGTTTCCGCGTTTTGGTGTACCCAGAACCGTGATAAGTGATCGAGGAACTCATTTCGGAGAAAAGCAGTTAGACACTCTGCTTGCCAAGTATGGTGTGTATCACAGACGAGGTTTAGCCTACCACCCCCAGACCAGCGGTCAAGTAGAAGTTTCAAACAGAGAGCTAAAAACAATTATTCAAAAAGTAGTCTCGAAATCTAGAACCGATTGGAGTAATAAGCTCGATGACACCTTATGGGCTTATCGCACAGCTTTCAAAACCCCGATTGGAACATCCCCCTATCGGTTGGTTTATGGAAAGGCCTGTCATCTCCCTGTTGAGTTAAAGTACAAAGCTCAATGGGCTATAAAAGAACTCAACTTAGACACTAAGCTTAGCGCTGATAGACGACTTTTGCAACTGAATGAGCAAGACGAGTTTCGTTTGCAAGCTTACGAGAATTCTAGGATTTATAAAGAGACAACGAAGCGTTGGCACAACAAGAGGATAATCAGAAAAGAATTCAATGTCGGTGACCAATTACTTCTCTTCAACTTCCGTTTGAAAATTTTTCCGGGAAAACTTCGATCAAGATGGTCTGGACCATTCACTGTCACATATGTAAGCAAATACGGTTATGTGGAAATAATGACTAGTAATGGTGAAAAATTCAAGGGCAATGGACACCGATTGAAACTCTACTACAGCAATTCCATTATCGGATGCTTAGATATTGTCTATATAGAGCGTCAATCCCCAACCAGATGATTTCATAGGAGTATTCGTCGAGCGAGACGTTAAACCAGCGCTTCTCGGGAGGCAACCCGTGTTTCCTTTCTTTTTGCATTTTATTTTTGCTTTCCCTTTTTCGTTGTTTTGTTAGATTTACTTTGCAGATGAAAGAGTTTTTGAAGAATATATGAAGATCTTCCTTGTCAAGTCCAAAAGACTAGCTTGGGGGAGTCTGCGCTGACTAGTAAGCTTCACTCTCCTTTCATCTTTTTCCCTTTTTACCCTTCTTCCCATTGAGCATCTCGTTGCATATTTAGTCTTTGTGCTCACATTGAGGACAATGTGATGTTTAGCTTGGGGGAGGGATTGCATTTTCCCATTTTGCATTTTAGTTGTTTATATTTTTCAAATTTCTGAATAAGAGAAAAATTTAAAATTTTGAACATAATTGAATGCATTTCATGCTTTGCTTGCTTGTTTACTATGCTATCATGTTACATTTCCCAAAACTTAGAGCTTTCAAAAGATAATGATTAAATATTCATTGAATTGTGCATACATGGGGAAGTCTTGTACACTGTAGGCATGGAATGAATCTATAGATGAGTACGCTTGATCTTGACATTTGGCAAGTTACATATATTGTAAGGTAGAACCTCCTTAGGCTGGTACATCTATACCCAGTCTCATTAAGGTGTGTGTAGTTCTCGTTGTGATGTGTGTCATGTCAAAACGCATAAGTATGGTTCTCATTTCATTCCTATAAGCATTGCATTCATGATTCACTAAGATTTGAAGCCTTTTTCACTTTGAATTACCCCTCAAAATTAGCCCCTTCATACAAATGTTTCACAAAATAATAGCTACATATAAAAACTGCCTACCTTGTTGAGTTAGCAGCTAGACTATGGTGTATGGGTGCTCTTTTGAGAAGATTTGTTCTTTTATGTCAAAGTGAATTTGGGAGAACCAAAATGTTCAAGAAGTGATGTTATGTTCAGAAAAAAAAAAAAAAGAAAAAAAATGAAATAGAAAAATGAAAAAAATTGAAAAAGAAAAAAATCGAAAAAAAAAAAAGAAAAAGAAATAAAAGAAGAAGTTGTGAGTATCTCCTCAAAATGTCAATTCAATGTTTAGAAGGAGTTCACTCTTGTGTTTCGTGTGTAATAAGCCAATCCGTTCCTTCTGGCTTCGTTATTCGTCTTTTGGGAATTAATCGAATGTTTGGATTGAGTATTCATTTATCATTGGTCAGTTGCTAGCAAATTCTAACCTTCACATGACCATAACTGTTTATCCACCTTTCACCCATTTCCCAAAGCCTTCTTCATATTTTTTTCCGGCTTCTTTTCTATGTGCATTGTGATCTTTGACTTGTAATTTGAATTGTTTACCATATTAGACTGCGCACACATTTTCATAAGTCGTAGATAGGTGAGTGTCTCAAAAACATTTACACATACAGAAATCACCTTTTGCATACATGAGTGTTCGAGTGTGCCGTGAGAGTCCATTTGTCAAAAAGATCATGCAAGAGCCGAAAGTTCTGTAGTGAAATTCTTTGTGCTGCGCCGTTATGTAAATCTCAGCCATGTTTATGTATCATTCTTGCCCACATTGTTTTTGGGTTATGATTCATTATGTTTCCAAAGTTTTACGTTGAGATTTGTTTCTTGATGGTGTAGTAGCCAATGCTTGCAACCCTTGTCCTGGTATTGTTTGTTATGTTTGCTTGAGGACAAGCAAGGGTTTATCATTTCATTTCCCTAGATCGTCAATTTAGCGCCGTTATTATCGCCAATTAAAGAGTCTTAAAATATTATCAAAACCAAATAAACATGTCTATCCTAGTTTTTATTATTAACATCATCTTAGATCTAAACATCACCATGAGTGAGTAGTCGTTTTTCTAGGGTGTAGGGTAGCCATGTAGGTTGATTAAAAGATGATAATTGGACAAAAGAAATTGTGCTTTTAAAACATTGTGTCTATGCATGTTTGGACTATAACGATAGTTAACGATTCCTGATCAAAATCATTGACTAAAATGGAATTCTTTTCCAAAGTTGAAATACGTGAATTGAATAGGTAGACTAGACCTAGTAATTTGCCTAAAAGCCTGCTAGACCATCTGATCTATGATTGTAATGAACACATCATTCTTACGAACTCACAATGAATTATTTGCATGTTCTAAATCCAATTTCATCAATATGTTAATCTACATGTGTGAACCTACTTCCCTAGATTCTTTTTATCATTGTTAATTCATCACCTGCTTTATTGTTTTCGTTTTGATTTGCTTTTATTTTGTTTTCATTTATGCTTTTTATTAGTTTAGAAATCAAAACCCCAAAACCTAGATACTCGTTAGATAAGACCCAATTGCAAGACATTTCACATTCTATAGGAAACACCATCTCCCTGAGGATCGACCCCTACTTCCCTAATTACATTAATTTGTTATTGTAACACCCGCAAATGTACCCTATTTTTAATAGTAAAAATATTTTACGGATACTTTTCAGCGAAATTTAGCTTTAATTTAGAATTTAATTTTCCGAGTCGAATTTAGAATTTCCGAGTTCGTATTTGGATTTTTCGCGAGATTTCAAGTGAATCCCGTCTTAAGTCGTCTTTGACTTTTGTTGACTTTTTCCACTCACCTTTCATATACTCCTTCCTAAACCCTAACTCCCTCACACAACTCTTTTCTTTCTTCCTTCCTAAGAAAACCCCAAATCATAACTTCCATAATCTTCCCAAGCTTAGATTCGTCATAACTCGTTCGTTTCTCGCTCAAATTCACGTAAGTTCGTCTTATTCTTCCCCTCTTAGCTTCCTCTATCCGTATTGGTAATAAAATTACCGTCTTTCTCGCTTTTCAAATTATCCGTCTTTCTCAAGGTGAATTATATTCATCTTTTGTTATCTAATTGTAGGTGGAGACTTTCTAGAAATCGATTAAAGACGCGAAAAGGTAACGGTGAAGGGTTACTCGCTATCATTTACGTGTTTTACATGCTTCTATGTTAGAATTCGTATTTTAAATACGATTAGAAAGCTTAGGATTCATGTTATTGATGATGATTGTTTGTTGTTAGTTGATGATTGTTGATGATGATTATTAATTGTTGATAATTGATAGAAGTGAATTATGAGAATTGATGATTTATGATAATAGTTGATGATGGTTGAGTTTAGAACAAAATGGAGTTGTCTTGACTCATGTCACGGCCGTGAAAGTCATGTCACGAGCGTGAAATAGTGGCTGACCAAACACCCTTGCGTAACAGAGGGTTTCACGAGCGTGAAATACAAGTCACGGTCGTGACTTGTGCAATTTCACTGCACTGACCCCTTTTCGTAAAATGATCATATCTCCTTCGTTACTTGCTTGTTTTGGGCTTGTTACATCCCGTTGGAACCGTAAGAGGATAAGCTATCACCTCCATTTAGAATTTCTGCATTTTCATGTCTAGAACTCTAGTTATGACCGTTTGACGTGGACCCTTGTTTTAGTTAGTTTCCAAACTTGTTGTTTTGGAGAGGTGATCTATGTTCTTATTTATTATGCTTCATAAACTTGTTCAAATGCTTATGTATCATGTATTGATTCATTTTTATCATAGTTAAACTTATATAACTCCCTATTCTCATGTTTTGTGACGGTTTTTGCTATGTCCCACTTTGAGTCGGTTTTTACAAAGGTTACGGTTTGAGCACTATTTTGTTATGTTCTTTGTACTCTCATTCCCTTGGCTTCCTCCACGTTCGTAAGGCTGGAATGTCGGAACGGGGAGGTATCCTACTGCTTAATTGCATGTGTTAGTGGGCATACGACGACGTTGTTGGGAGGCGAACGCTTTGCGTTGATCGATCTGGCCGTCAAATGTTGTGTACTTGCGAGGTGGTGTTATTTGCATGTAGCGTACCGCTTGTTATGTGGCTCGAGCTCTTTTCCGCCTCTTTCGTGAATTATCGACCGAATTTGGGGTACTCGGCGTCAATGATTGACCGAGTCTTGGATGCGAAATGTCATCGCATGTCGAATCGGAAAATGGTTTATTCCGAGAGTCTGGCCATGGTTAGACAGGACCGGATATTATATGTCTTGCTACCAGGAGGAATTAAGTCTACATATACGAAAATGTCATCGGTGTATGCTTTCAGGGAAATGCTTTATCTCGTGGATGCCTTTTAATCATACTTGCCATGTACACGATGCTAGTGCGTTTCATTTACCGTGAGAATTGTCGTCTTGTGTCGTTCTTTGAATGCGTGATTTCATGATATTATTCATGGTCATTGCATGACTTGCATGGTTTTTTTGTCGAGTCTCATCGATCAAACTTAAACCGCTAAACGGTGAGATGTAAGCCCTAGTTGAGCTATTCGGTGCCTACGAGTGTCTTCCCCGATTCTTTGTATCACATGATGGATCAGATTTGGGGTATTCCATATCTCTTAGCATTATATATGAAGTGCCTATCTTCCTTATCGTAATTTCACATGTATATCACATAGCAGCTTCTATTTTGATTTCCTTTTATGTACGTTTAATGTGATATGGCTGGGAGAACCCGGAGTTACTCCCCACTGACTGTGGCGTTCATGTTTTTTATGGATGAACAGGTTGCTTGATTTGGATGGCTTTTTGCTATGATATTTTGGGTTCGGGTGTGAGCTAGCGGGCGTAGTCCCTGGATGAAACACCTCTAGATGATTTTATCTAGTTGCTAATAACCTTGTCTTTTGTTAACACTTTGAGAGACTACGTCTCTTGTGGTATTTTTATTTGGTCTGTAATATTTGACACTCCTCGTATTTCTATCTTGCATGTATAAAAGTTTTTAAAATACCGTATTTCCGCTAATTATATCACATGCTTGTATGTTTTATTTCCGCATTCGCGAGGGTTGTCACAGTTGGTATCAGAGCTTTATCGCTCCCGACGCACACACGTGAACCCTAACTTAAACTACGTGACCTTGAAATAATAAATGAGAGATGGGTAGACTTAAGGACCTAAGGTGGTAGTCTTTGGTGTACTTGCTGTTTGTTAGGTTTTAACTTGTTTGTTGATTGTGTTGATTGATGTTATGTTTGTTTGTATCTACCGTCTTAAGGTGGATCATTGTGTTACCTAGAAGAAGTATCCTCTACCGGAGATTTGAAGATTTACTAGCCTAATTGAATTGTATTTCTTCCTCATCTTTGAATTCTCTCGTCCTTATTGTATTATGCTCCCTTCCTTCTATCTAGGTGCTTCTTTCCCTTCCAACTTTTTTGCCTTTTGGAATTTGTAACAGCCGCCGGCCCAAAACCTTGGGTCCGGGAGCGGTCACTCATGATAGCTCTCCGGCTGTGACATGGCCCACAGATCAACACGGGTCCCTTTCCAGGCATTTTTGTCCTCACATAGCATGCACAGCCCGGCACCTTCCCAGGAGGTCACCCATCCCAAGACTACTCTCGTCAAGCACGCTTAACTTTTGAGTTCTTTTGCATGGATGACCAGAAAAGAAAGTGCACTTTGTTGATATGAGTAGTACTTTCAACCCCTTTAAGCACTAGTCATTTAAGCCTATCAATGGACCTCTTCAACAAACGTGGGGTGTTACAATCACCCCCACTTGAAGAACGCAACGTCCTCGTTGCGCCTGGGAGCATAACCGCTAACCCAGAATCCCCCCCCGCTAGGTTGGTGATCACAATGGAGCGTATAACAACTGCCTCCATCACCAGACGGTCGCAGGGTTGCTCTGATACCATTTTTGTAACACCCCGGCCCCAACCTTGGGTCGGGAGGCGGTCACTCATGATAGCTCTCCAGGCTTTGTTACCTGGCCCCCAGATCAACACGGGTCCTTTCCAGCGCCATTTTTTTCCTCACTCCCATGCACGATCCCGGGAGACCTTCCCAGGAGGTCACCATCCCGAAGACTACTCTTCAGTCAGCACACTTACTTTTGAGTTCTTTTGCATGGAGACCTGAAAAGAAAGTGCAACTTGTTGATTAGTATACGTTTCAACCCGTTTAGCACTAGTCATTTAAGCCTATCAATGGACCTCTTCACGAACGTGGGGTGTTACCAAATTACCTTGATATTGTCCATCGTTTACATTGGTATCCTTACCTTCCGCTTGGTACCTTTTTGTGGATCCAGCCCCATTTGTTTTGTGGTATATTATCTTGGTCGGAAGAACTTTGAATTTTTGTGGAATATTATGATTGTTCAATGAATTTGTGATTTGAGGAAAATGGTGTAGATCTAAATTCACCCTATATTGATGATTGGTTGTAACTCTAAGGAAAGGTAGTAAGATAAGTTTGATGATTTTAATGCTTGATGCTTGCCATGACTAATGTGTAGATAGTTCATGGTATTTGATGGTGTAAGGTTGAATGAGTTGGCTAGGACTTCTTAGCCCATTAGTGATTTAATCTTTTGAACTTAGGAGTTTAGTAATATTAGAGTGTCTTGAGGATCATATCTAAATTGGAGCTAGTTGTTCTAAGTGAGAATATTTGGATGATACCTTGAGGTGTAAAATGCTTTTGAGACTAAGTGACTTTTTGTGGATTCTAGTGTATGTGTTAGAGTATACGCTTGGTGGAAAAGTACTTGGCTATAATTCTTGGATTTAAAAATATGATCTTATATCATAGTATCGGAGACTTGGTTGAGGTAGTAAGTCGTCGTGATTGATTAAACCATGTTACTTAAGGATTATGGTCATGAGTGGAATCTGATTAGATTGGCTATGTCGGTGATGCCTTATGATGTTGATAATGACGTTCTGTTCGGTGTTCTATCTTGTGGGCCATAGGAGTTGAAAAGAGATTAGTATGGAAGAATTCCTTATTAGTTCTTCGGTTTTGAAACCTTTGGAAGTGTGTCAAATTTTGGAGTTGAGAGAATGTTATTATGCTTAAGTTGCAATTCCGAAATTGGGATACCGTGTTATATGAAAGGGTGGATGAATTGGGTTGTAATCGATTTGTTAAATCTAGGTGTACCTTACTTTGATGATTGTGGTACGATGGTCCCTTGTAAGAGACCTTTGTTAGGGATGAGTTGCTTTACTATCACCCTAAGTCTGAAAGGAGAAATTTTGTGGATTAAACCTTAAACCTTTACTCGTGCCATCATTCCTTTTCATTTCAATTCTTGAATGTTTTTGTCAAGATTGATCTTTAAGAAATCGCATGCTTGTATCTTCTTTCCTACTCGGATATCTTCATAACTCTATTATCTGCTTTGTCTCTTGCTTATGACCTCGTTGTTTTCAAGCGTTCCTCTCTTATAATCTCGTGCCTGAGTATTCTCTTGTTCTCCTTGAGATTTCCTTATCGTTCCTAACTCATTGCTGCTTAATCGTTTCTCTAGTGGTTTGGATAGCCCGTTGTAAGGCTCAGAGAGTAAGTGTAATGTATTTTGGAATTGTTTAGTTAGAATATGTGTCTTTGGATGGAGCAAATTTCATGTTGTATTTGATCATGGAAAATAGGACTTAAGCTCTAGGATGAATCCTAATAATGATAATGTATCCTCTCTTGGTGATTTTAGATTTGGAGTTTGGTATTGTAGTGTTATTTTGAGAATTGAATGGATCATGAAAATAGTTCGTTGATGTTGGGTATTATAACGGTTGCTTGGGATATCATTTGGGAATTAGATGTCTCTAATTTATGGATTCTAAAAGAGGCTTTGCTTTAGGGTAATTAAGTCGGTAACCAAAGTTTGAGGAGTATTGTCGTAAATGAAAATCGATTCATATTGAGTTTTAGATGAACTATATGATTTGAATGGTGGTCTGATTGCCAAGTAATTGGCCATTTGTGGTTTGGACTTAGTAACTCTCTTTTATTCTTAAGGAATCATAGTTTGAGATTGAGAAATGTTCGTTGCAAGCTTTTGATAGTGAGTGCTCAGTTGTTATGGATTATAGAGATAGAATGGTGAACCCATTTATCTTGAGGATTAGTAACAACCATAGTTTGCATTTGTGACTATTTATATTTGAGGCTTCGAGCGTAGTAATGATCGAATTAAGGATGATATGGCATATTAAAGAATCCTTATAATCGATAATAGATTGTGGATTTTCCCTTGTCATGAGAATTTGGATGAGACAAGTTGGATCTTAGATAATTACGTTGTTGCGTTGATTGTGTTTTGACTTTCGAGGATGAGAAAGTTCATTGTAAATTTAGGTTAATGAGTTTTGGAATAGATTGGATCAGAGGATTTTATGGTAAGGACCGTTCACTTTGTGGTTGTTAGTAGATATGGTCCCCTAGGATGAGATTTCTTTGGTTAGTGGTCTCAGATAGAGTATGATGAATCTAAGGATTTTATAGTACGTTAAAGGGCCTCTCCTGCTGATTACAATCTATGGACCCTAGTCGATGCTAATTAGGTTTGAATGGTTAAGTTGATGACTTGAGGTCTCGTGGTTATGAAGGATTTCAGTAGAAATCTAATGATTGAAAATGTTGAGGTGTAACTTGGGTAAATTACATCCTCTTGTGGATTAGAGTATTAGTAGAGTTAGTACTATCGAATTCTTGTAGATCTTCGTACCGATTTTATCGTGATCTTCCTATCCTTAAGAGTTCAATTTGTTTCATTTTTGAGTGTTTAGTATATATTTTGTTACCCTGAATTGTGTGTGAGATGTACGAGTCGCTCTATGTACGTGTAATGTCTTGTTATTTTGATTTTATCTTTGAGAAAACCTTCAAATCTACATATTGTATTTCTAATTTAACTTTTCAAAGAAGTCTAAAGATGGATTGTGTACCCTCTTTTTTGAGAAAATAGATTTCTTTTGTTTTTATATCCGGATTTTGCGTTTGGTTGGATGTTTGGACTTGTTATTGGAGACGTATGGTGACTAGTCCTGCACTTACTAACGCTTGTTTTGATTTTCGATTTCACTATTTCGACATTGATTGATTTTTGATAGCTAGAGTTCTCGTTCGCGACGGGCACCCTTGTGATTCGTAAATAAAGTTTCTCACTTGTGAAAAATTTCCTTAAACCGTTTTCGAGAAGAACATCATTTCATAAATGTTTTTCCCTTATAAAAGTTTTCGTATTAATTTTGAACTTGATACTTTTGTTTTCTACTCTCAAGTTTCGAGGACGAAACTTTTTAAAAGGTGGGGTGATTGAAACACTCGCAAATGTACCCTATTTTTAATAGTAAAAATATTTTACGGATACTTTTCAGCGAAATTTAGCTTTAATTTAGAATTTAATTTTCCGAGTCGAATTTAGAATTTCCGAGTTCGTATTTGGATTTTTCGCGAGATTTCAAGTGAATCCCGTCTTAAGTCGTCTTTGACTTTTGTTGACTTTTTCCACTCACCTTTCATATACTCCTTCCTAAACCCTAACTCCCTCACACAACTCTTTTCTTTCTTCCTTCCTAAGAAAACCCCAAATCATAACTTCCATAATCTTCCCAAGCTTAGATTCGTCATAACTCGTTCGTTTCTCGCTCAAATTCACGTAAGTTCGTCTTATTCTTCCCCTCTTAGCTTCCTCTATCCGTATTGGTAATGAAATTACCGTCTTTCTCGCTTTTCAATTTATCCGTCTTTCTCAAAGGTGAATTATATTCATCTTTTGTTATCTAATTGTAGGTGGAGACTTTCTAGAAATCGATTAAAGACGCGAAAAGGTAACGGTGAAGGGTTACTCGATATCATTTACGTGTTTTACATGATTTCTATGTAAGAATTCGTATGTAGAATACGGGTAGTAAGCTTAGGATTTATGTTATTGATGATGATTGTTATTAGTTGATGATTGTCGATGATGATTATTAATTGTTGATAATTGATAGAAGTGAATTATGAGAATTGATGATTTATGATAATAGTTGATGATGGTTGAGTTTAGAACAAAATGGAGTTGTCTTGACTCATGTCACGGTCGTGAAACTCATGTCACGAGCGTGAAATAATGGCTGACCAAACACCCTTGCGTAACAGAGGGTTTCACGAGCGTGAAATACAAGTCACGGTCGTGACTTGTGCAGTTTCACTACACTGACCCCTTTTCGTAAAATGATCATATCTCCTTCGTTACTTGCTTGTTTTGGGCTTGTGACATCCCGTTGGAACCGTAAGAGGATAAGCTATCACCTCCATTTAGAATTTATGCATTTTCATGTCTAGAACTCTAGTTATGACCGTTTGAAGTGGACCCTTGTTTTAGTTAGTTTCCAAACTTGTTGTTTTGGAGAGGTGATCTATGTTCTTATTTATTATGCTTCATAAACTTGTTCAAATGCTTATGTATCATGTATTGATTCATTTTTATCATAGTTAAACTTATATAACTCCCTATTCTCATGTTTTGTGACGGTTTTTGCTATGTCCCACTTTGAGTCGGTTTTTACAAAGGTTACGGTTTGAGCACTATTTTGTTATGTGCTTTGTACTCTCATTCCCTTGGCTACCTCCACGTTTGTAAGGCTGGAATGTCGGAACGGGGAGGTATCCTACTGCTTAATTGCATGTGTTAGTGGGCATACGACGACGTTGTTGGGAGGTGAACGCTTTGCGTTGATCGACCCGGCCGTCAAATGTTGTGTACTTGCGAGGTGGTGTTATTTGCATGTAGCGTACCGCTTTTATGTGGCTCGAGCTCTTTTCCGCCTCTTTCGTGAATTATCGACCGAATTTGGGGTATTCGGCGACAATGATTGACCGAGTCTTGGATGCGAAATGTCATCGCATGTCAAATCGAAAAATGGTTTATTCCGAGAGTCTGGCCAGGTTTAGACTAGGACCGGATATTTATATCGTCGTGCTACCAGGAGGAAATTAGTCTACATATACGAAATGTCATCGTGTATGCGTTCAGGGAAATGCTTATCTCGTGGATGACTGTTAATCATACTTGTCATGTACACGGTGCTAGTGCGTTTCATTTACCGTGAGAGAGGTCGTCATTGTATTGTTATGTGTGGATGGGTGATTACATGATTGATTATTCATGGTCATACCATGACTTGGCATGGTTTGTTTGTCGAGTCTCAATCTTATCAAACTTATACCGCTAACGGTGAGATGTAAGCCCTAGTGAGCGTATTCGGTTGCCTAAGAGTGTCTTCCCCGAGTCTTTGTATCACATGATGGATTCGGATTTGTATTCCATATGCTCTTATCATTATATATTGAATTGCCTATCTATCCTTATCGTATTTCACATGTATATCTATATATGCATGCTTCTATTTTGTATTTCCTTATATGTACGTTTAAGGTGATATGGATGGGAGAACCCGGAGTTACTCCCCACTGACTGTGGCGTTCATGTTTTTCATGGATGAACAGGTTGCTTGATTTGGATGGCTTTTTGCTATGATATTTTGGGTTCGGGTGTGAGCTAGCGGGCGTAGTCCCTGGATGAAACACCTCTAGACGATTTTAGCTAGTTGCTAATAACCTTGTCTTTTGTTAACACTTTGAGAGACTACGTCTCTTGTGGTATTTTTATTTGGTCTGTAATATTTGACACTCCTCGTATTTCTATCTTGCATGTATAAAAGTTTTTAAAATACCGTATTTCCGCTAATTATATCACATGCTTGTATGTTTTATTTCCGCATTCGCGAGGGTTGTCACAAGGCCTACCAATGCACTCAAAAGAAAACCGCTGAAGCTAATGTTGCTGTGACTGATAATATTTTTGCTGCTGTGGTTGTCGAAGCAAATCTGGTGGGTAATGTTACTGAATGGGTTTTGGATACTGGTGCTTCTAGACACTTTTGTGCTGATAAAGGGTTATTTGCTGAGTTCGAGAAGGTAGCTGATGGGGAATGTGTCTACATGGGTAATTCTTCATCTGCAATGATCACAGGCAAAGGCAAGATCTTTCTCAAACTCACCTCAGGGAAAGCACTTGCTCTAACTAATGTTTTGTATGTACCCTCATTGCGTCGAAACCTCGTGTCTAGTGCTTTATTGAACAAAGCTGGTTTGAAGCTTGTCTTTGAAGCTGACAAGGTTGTAATGTCGCGTAATTGGAATTTTGTGCGCAAGGGTTATCTCTCTGGGGATTTATTTGTTTTGAACTCTGATTCAGGGTTTAATAATATTGCATCTACTTCTGCTTATATCGCTGAGTCTATTGATGTTTGGCATGGTAGATTAGGTCATGTGAATGTTGACTATATTAAAAAACTTAAAACAATGAGTTTAATTCCAAGTTTAACAAGTAAATAATTCTCAAAATGTGCTAGCTGCGTTGAGGCTAAATTCACAAAGAAACCTAGTAAACCTGTCAAAACTAGGAATACGAGTCTTCTTGAATTAATTCTCACCGACCTAGCTGATTTTAAAAGCACGGCGAGTAGAGGCCGTAAAAATTACTACATCACTTTTATAGACGACTGTTCGAGATACACTAGAGTCTACTTGCTTAGGACTAAAGATGAGGCTGAACAATCGTTTATAACGTTTAAAAATGAAGTCGAAAATCAACTCGATAGGAAAATCAAAAGGGTAAGGTCTGACAAAGGAGGCGAGTACGAGTCTAACTTTTTAATCGATTTCTGTGCGAAAAATGGATTAATTCATGAGTCTTGTCCACCTTACTTACCTCAATCTAATGGAGTAGCTGAATGAAAAAATAGAACATTAAAAGAAATGATGAATGTTATGCTTTTAAGTTCTGGTCTTTCTGACGATATGTGGGGGGAAGCGATTTTTTTGGCTTGTCATATTCTTAACCGTGTAACTCATAAGAAAATTGATAAGACACCCTACGAGATTTGGAAGGGCTATCCTCCTAACCTGAGCTTTCTTAGGGTATGAGGGTGTTTGGCTAAAGTAGGCCTACCTAATTTTAGGAGACCTACCGTTGGACCAAGAACCTATGATTGTGTGTTTATTGGTTATGCTCAAAATAGCTTTGCTTATCGATTCATGTCTTTGAATGATCGTTCTATGTCTGAAGCTAGAGATGCTGAATTTTTTTAGCATGTTTTTCCTTTAAAGAAGAATGTTGTATCATCACATGCTAGTAGTAGCACTTCTATTGATCATACTGCTGAACCTAGAAGAAGTAAGAGACCTAGATGTGCAAGAAACTTTGGTGATGATTTTGTTACAATTTTTCTGTCTGAACATGGTTACACTATTTGTGCTAGTGATGAATTTGTTTCAGCCTTTTTAATTGAAGATGATCCAAAAACGTATAGTGAGGCAATGAAATCAATTAATACTAATTTTTGGAAAGATGTTATTAAAAGTGAACTTGATTCTATTGTGTCTAATCAGACTTGGGTGTTGACTGATTTACCTAAAGGTAGTAAACCCATCAGTAGTAAATGGATTTTTAAAAAGAAAATGAGACCTGACGATACAATAGAAAGGTTCAAAGCTAGACTTGTGGTTAGAGGTTTTACACAAAATAAAGATATTGATTATTTTGATACTTATTCTCCAGTGACTAAAATATCGACTATAAGAACTCTTGTCGTTGTAGCTGTCATTTATAACCTTATTATACATCAAATGGATGTAAAAACTGCTTTCTTGAATGGTGAACTAAGGGAAGAGATCTATATGTCGCAACCTGAGGGTTTTGTGGTTAAGGGTCAAGAAAATAAAGTGTGTAAACTGAACAAATCACTTTATGGTCTGAAACAAGCACCTAAACAGTGGTATGAGAAATTTAACAACACTTTGGTGAGTAATGGCTATATGGTTAACAACTCTAATTCATGTGTATATTCCAAAATGATAGAATCTGATTGTGTGATTATATGCCTATATGTTGATGACATGTTAGTACTTGGTAATAATTTGGATGTGGTAATTAAAACCAAAGAATTTTTGTCATCAAAATTTGAGATGAAGGACTTACGAGAAGCTGATGTTATCCTAGGAGTTAAGGTTATCCAAAACTCAAATGTAATTTCTTTAAGTCAATCTCATTATGTGGAAAAAGTGTTGAAAAAGTTTAACTGCTTTGATGTTGTATCTGCCAGAACTCCCTATGATGTTAGTATACCTCTGTGTAAAAACTTGGGCAATAGTGTTTCCCAAGAAGAGTATGCTAAAATTCTAGGTAGTGTGATGTTTCTTATGAACTATACTCGACCAGATATTGCTTATGCTGTCAGTAGACTGAGTCGTTATACTCATAACCCCAGTAATGAACATTTGACTGCTCTTCGTCGTTTACTAAAATACCTAAAAGGAACATCTGATCTTTGTTTGCATTATAGTAAATTTCCTGCTGTGTTAGAAGGATATTGTGATGCGAATTGGGTGTCAGGTAACGATGAGATTTGTTCAATTAGTGGTTATGACTTCACCATGGGTGGAGGTGCTATATCGTGGAAGTCTTCTAAACAGACTTGTATTGCACGCTCTACCATGGAATCGGAGTTCATAGCTCTTGAGTTGGCAGGTCAAGAGGTTGATTGGTTGAAAAACCTACTAGCAGATGTACCAGTGTGGGGAGGACGGCAGACTCCGATCTCCTTGCATTGTGATTCACAAGCAGCCATTGGTGTTGCTAAGAATAGTGTCTATAATGCGAAAAAACGACACATCAGAATCAGGCACGCTGCAGTTAAACAACTCCTTGAAAATGGAGTGATCGCTTTGGACTATGTGAGGTCAGAAGGCAATTTTGCAGATCCCCTTACTAACGGGTTAACTAGGAGACTAGTCGCTGACACGTCGAGGGGAATGGGGCTAAAGTCCTTAAGTCAATTTAAAGAGTGACACTTGACTAGGTCTTAAGTTCTGTTCCTATGGCGTTGTATGATTCATAGCCTTAACGGCGGTGCTTTTGAGACACACTTGATGAATTGTACGCCAGGTTGGACTTGTGTCCTTAATGGCTCGTGTGAGAAGTGCTATTGAGAAGCACTTGAGCCACCTACGTAGGTGTGATGATCATAAGACTATGAGAAGTCTTTTGAACACACCTATTAGTACCAAGGTAAACGCATAGCCTCTAAAAGGCACGTTGCACGATAAAATCGCGGAACGATGATAATTTGAAGGTATGATATGTGTTGTGGGGGTATCGACCAAAGCTCAGTTAGGAATTCAAATCGCAAGATATTCTCTCGTTGTAAGTAAGTTATTTCTTCATTTCATTAAAGTGTCAATTCAAATCGAAAGATATTGATACCTAAGTATCCAATCCTTCCTTTACCCTGGAACTGTCTTTAGTATTTCTTTGCCATCAGTGGAGGATTGTTGGAATGATGGCTTTCATTCTTTTCTTTCCTTTTTCAAGCAATCCGACATCGGTGGGGAGGAGGGAGTCTCTTTCCTTTATATTGCTCATTAGTCTTAATGCGTTATTAGAGTGAACAAAGAGGGTTTTGTTGAGAGTATTGGGCCTGTGGGTTTGGGTCCAAACACACACGCGCACGCGCCAGCCTGGCCCGGCTCGGCTCGGGCTCGGGTTTGGGTAATGCACCTGCGGTGTGGGCCCTGGCTAGACCTGATCATGGGCCGGGTCGGGTCGGGTTTGGGCCGGGTTGTGGCATAAAATTAAGCCCAAGTGTGAGGGTCGGGTCGGGTCGGGCCATATGCGTGGGCCTATTTTATTGGCCCAAACCCGGCCCATGCGGGCTTAAAGCGGGCTTCGGGCCAATTCGGGCCTATAATATTTACTTTTCAAATGACTTTAGAAATCTCATTATGTAACTAGATACTCTGTCATCGAAAAATTTCATACAAAATTATGTGATTTGATCGGTATTGTCAATGTAAGGAGTATGAATGTAGTTGAACAAATGAATTAGTGAAATGTGCATGTAGTCACGTACGTAGTATTGTTACGATAATTTTCCAACAAATGAACGTAAGCTAACATGGTAAACTAGTGAAATATGAATGTATAATACTGTTTGAATATTACTAATTTTAACAAATGAAATTTTCTGCCTATCATCATAAGAAATTATTAATTTGAAGTTAGAGATAAGAAGAAGACAAAGGGAGCGGCCAATGATTAATTAAATGCACAATTTTCAGTAGTACAATATTTCTAATGTACTTAAGTATTATGCTCGTTACGGTGTTGTACCATTGTTTTATGAATTGAATATGTTTTTTGGCTAAAAAATATAAGTTTGTCATATTAATACATGCAAACAAAGTACTACAGAGTACTAAATGACAATTGATTTGTTAAATCTAATAAAAGTTTGATTATGTTCGGGTCGGGCCGGGCTAAAATTCGGGCCTTAGGGTCGGCCCGAACCCGGCCCAATTATTTGATTCGGGCCATGGGCTTCGGGCCGTGGGCTTTTTCGAGCCTAAAATCAAGGCCCAGGCCCTAGTAAAAATCAGGATGGGCCGGGCCGGGCCGGGCTAGCGGGCCTGGGCCATTTGATCAGCTCTAGCCCTGGCCCACTTTTACTCTTGTTTTTGACCTTGTGTGTGTAATGTGGAGTGTCCACATTCTCTGTATCTGTTTTGAGTATAATCAGTCAAATGTGACTGTTTATAGTTCAGTTGTTGAGGGCTATTTTCATGCTCTTGACTCCTGTTTTATAGAGCACGTTTTTGCTCTTGCTAACTGCCTCTATTTTCCCTATAAATAGAGCAGTATACTCAATTCAGAAACACATTCTCACAACATCTCTCCCTCTCTTTTCCTATCTTTATACTACTGATAAATTCTGGGTACTGTTTTCTGATCGTTCCAAAGCTCTCGGACTTGAGTGGGCAAGCTCGAGTGCTGTAATGTAAATCCTTGGGGAACTACCGGTCATCTGCTGATCGCCACCACGGTCGTACCGGAAAATAGTTTTCAAGGCAGTGGCTCCCTTACCACGTCACTACAAAATTCGATATTCCTAATTTTTTCCTTGTTACAGCATTTTACGAACTACAGCCACTGCCCACTTGCTACTTTGTCTCACGTCACAAGTTTGTGACCGATTTTACCTGTCATAGAATGTGCTTTATCGTGGTTGGTACGTTTGAAAATCTTACAACTTTTTCGATGATCTAAACACAAGAAAAACGCAGGCATTAGTAACAATAATAATTGCAGTACGTATAATGACAAATTGACTGCAATATTAAAACACTCGGGTCACTAAAGAGCATAGAAGAAAATACTGCTAAACCAATCAATAATGGGAAAGAACAAATTAAATTATTTAATGCTAACGGCAAATTGCATCATAAATGAGGGGGAAAGAAGTTAATTGTTGCTACTCCGTATTAAACTAAAATCATGAAAACTAACATTAACATGAATAAATTGTTTTACAATCCTGAAAATTTGTCATTATAGGTACTACAATTATTATATTCCTATGATTCCTATCCTACATCATATATATAGACCAAATGTAGTTGTTTTGAAGTGAAATTCTCCGAGGAGCTTTTACATGAATGCAAATAAAATTCCATCATATATACATAACGTTAAGCTTTGATTTTAGTACACCTCAAATTCATTTTTGTTTGATTATAATTGGCTTATCTCTTAATTAAAGAGAATCATTATTCTACAGCTCAAACTTCCCATACATCATCTTTTAGTGTGCTACAAATTATGAATTAAAGAGAATTGTTTATAGTCTCTACTATATCCGTTATAATGAATTTTTTTACTTAATTAGGGCTCAAACCCCAACTATTTAATAAAATAGAGCAAATTTAAATCTATTTACCAAAAATGGGTCCACAACATCAATTTTTGCGAGAAATAATTTTCAAACACCTTCTCGCTGTCTGGGACAGCGAGAAGATGAAAGAACTAAAATTTCGCAAATCTGCCATTCATTCTGCATGTGTGTCATTTTGGCATCCTTAATTATCTTTTCGCTATCTTTCTTGCCCTTAGAGAATGCTATCGAATATGATGTTCCTTCATAAAATACTTGAAATTGCTTGTTAAATGAATTTGAAATGCTGATCATTCTATGTGCTTGGCTTGCTTGCTATTATATGCTTGACGAATAAATAAGTACAGTATTTAATTTGTATCGGCGGTCAAGATGATAAAAATTTGAATTTATTCATTCAAGTAACAGTAGTTGTTGCCTTGGTCATGAATAAATAAGTACGGTGTTTGTGCAATGTACACTATGAAGAACCTAAAGAGCCAAGACCACGTTTCCCTCGATGATATGACTTACGCATTTAGCGCACCGTTGCCAATTTACACCAACCCAAAAGAGCAAGGAAGGCACATCAACGTCAAGGGAAAGAAAGATAGCGAGAAGATGAAGAATGCCAAAATGACACACATGCAGAATTAATGGAAAAATTTGCGAATTTTTGGTTCTTCATATTCTCGCTGTCTGGGACAGCGAGAAGGTGTTGAAATCTCTTTCTCGATGTCGTGCACGCCGAGAAGCTACAGGAACGCAAATAGCATTAAATCTGCTCCATTTTGTCCTTATTTCTCTTTACCTTCTCGCTATCCCAGACAGCGAGATAGTTAATTTTTTTTTAAAAAGAATAAAACGCGGAAATTGATGATGTGAACCCATTTTCGGTAAATAGTTTCAAACCCGCCCTATTTTGTTAAATAGTTGGTGTTTGAAATCTAGTTAAGCAAAAATTCCCGTTATAATATAGTATATGTGACTTCTAAAATTTGGACTCTCTATATATTGTAGCTTTAAATCTCAATCGTAGTTCATTAAAATTGGAGTCTCTCACATCACCCGAAATTCAACTTTTAATGAGAGATCTCGAAAGTGATTTGTGGTGGTTGGATTCTCTAATATTGCTTAAAAAAGTTCATGTTTTAATTATATAGATTGAATGATGAATGATGAATGATGAATGATGATGAACGATATAATCACATAGATTTATTTAAATATAAATTTATTAAGTAATGGTATTTGTTTATTATATTATGACTTACATAGTTACCAAAACTTATCTCATAGCTACCAAACTAATCTAATTATTTACGTAAAATGGTAACACTAATTTGATCTTATTGCTAACAAACTAATCTTATCAAAAGGCTACCGGTTTTGTTTTGTAAGTATATGGTTAAACATCTTTTATTATTATTATAACTATTAAGTAGTTTTTGAGAGTTTGACTCTTTACTTTCGCTTGAATCTCAACTTTTAATATGGGAGCTCGAAAGTTATTCGCTAAAGTTGGACTCTCTAAAATCGCTCGAAAAGCTCATGTTTTAATCAGGGTCGTCTTGGAGATTTCGGGGCCCCTGTGCAAAAATTAAAAACTTAATTTCAAGGCCCCATGTAATACGATAAATAAAATAATAAGCTATCCACGTAGAATATACAATAAGTTACTTAATTTCGTCAGTCAAACCTAATTTATTTTTTCATATATTTGGGGTCTTTCTAAAAGTAGTTTTACTAATTACAAGTTTAAACTATTTAAGAAATGAGTTGAGCGCATAAGGGGGTAAAAAAATATATTGGCTAAATAATACTCCCTCCTAGTCACTCATTTATTTCCCTTTCGCACAAAAATTAAAGAAATGAATTTAGAACACACAAAACACAATAGCCCACATACAAATGAATTGGACCACACAAGACATACAACCCCACATCCAAAAAGGGAAAGAGGGAAGAAACCCGACTTACCCAATATGGAAAGAGGGAAGAAATGAGCGACTAAGAGGGACTATCAATTAGGTTTGCAAATGGGAGGGCAAGTGGGTAATCAATGGTTTCCCACTAGCCCTCCCATTTGCAAGCTTGTGAGAGGGATCCGACCCGTCACAAGCCTGTGACAGATAGTGACCGTCACAAATGAGAATTTGTGAAATACTCCCTCCTATTCTATCTATTCTTCCCTATTTCCTTATTTGTCTATTCAAGTTTTCTTCCCTATTTACTTTTTTTGGATTGTTTTATGTGGTGCATATTGAATTGCATGTGGGGTTATATATTTTGTTTGGCCTAAATTAATTTTCTTATTTCTTGTGCAAAAAGTAAAGGGGGAGAATATAGAATATCAGAGCACCCACAATAGAGAGGATTGAACATCCTCTTGACCCTCTCTCTCCTCTAAGAGGATATCCTCTCTATTGTGGGAACTATGTTGAATGTCCTCTTGCATAGAGGAAGATGTGTACTTCCTCTAGTTTTAGAGGAAAGGAAACATATGCCCTTATGCCCACTAGTTACTATTTATTTGCCATGTGGATTATTGACATTTATTTTTTTTTCTTTTGTAACAAGTTGAAATGTAAATAAATGGGTAGATGATAAGTAAGAGGATCCTCTCTATTGTGGGAAAAAATATTATATGAGAAGAGGATGAACATAGTGGAAATGAAGGTGGGTCATAGAGAATGTGCTGTGTCAAAAAATGAGAGTGTGTTAGAGAAAGTAAGAGGATCCTTTCATCTTCTTTATTGTGCATGCTCTCAAGGAGTAATATATAGTGAAATAAAAGCATTTGTGTGGGCCCACCTCATTAATGAGGGTGCGAGAAAAACAAAAAAAATAAATAATGGTAGTGGGCAGTGAACCCAGGTTGTATGGTTTGGAAAGGGGATTGCTAACCACTAGAACATTTACTTAATTTAAGAAGTCTTCGTTCACTCTATTTATTATATCTTTTTCCTTAAGTTTTTGGGCCTAAAATTTTGGGGCCACGTGCAGCCGCACAAGACGCAGAGGCCCAAAGATGGTTCTGGTTTTAATTATATAGAAAAGAATGATGATAGATACATAGATATTGATACAACTGATATTGCGTATTATTTTTGGATAACCCTAAGACCTAAACTCAATTTGGCCGCGTGTAGCTCGACATTGCCAAAAGAGAAGCCCTGTATTCCATACTCAAGACTTGGTAAATTCTTTTATCTCCCCCTCTCTCTCTCTCTCTCTCTCTCTATCTACATTTAATTTTGGGTATGAACTTTGTACGTCTATGCATGCCCCTAGCTCCAATCCTAACCTGTTTCTCTATGAATTCTAATGTTGGCTATGATGTGTGTTTTCTCGTGTATCAACTATGGGTTAGTATTGTCACCAAAAAAAATTATGGATTAGTATTAGGAGTAAAGGGGAATTATGGTATTTAACTCTTAGAGTAATATTCAATGTATTATGAGGTAATAGTAATTAGTGTTATTATATTGGTTCTAATTATGGCATTTGAGATGAACAAAGATTACGAGTCTATCTTTGTAGTATCCAGCTTTCTTCATATTTCTTTGCTTAGCTAGTTTTCTTGAAGACGGACTCGTTTGAACATATTTGACTCATCTTAAGTTTAAGACGGATATACTCGTGTTAAATGAGAATTTGCGCTTCTATTTTCTCTCATAACCTATTACTCGTAGATGTTAGATTAGCATGTCATTGTGATTGACTTGTAGCTAGCGATCACAACCATCATCATATTTAATTTTACTTGGTATCTAGACGACACTTTAATCACAATTTTCATCATTGCAGTTACCATGTCATCTGTATGTCGTAAACTATGCTTATGAATGTTATGATCATGTCTCAAAACATAGACCAAACTGTTCGGAGTAGTTTTAAATAAGAGCATAATAAACACACGATCTGAGTGCGTAAGATCAACAACCCATTCCCATTCCCTTTTCCTCCGCTTCCTCTCTTCATTCCTACTAGTTTTACACCCGTGCAAAAAATGCACGGATCATAATAGTCGTTGTTATCCTAAGATACATGTTTATATAAATTGTGTGTCATTAAGTGTTCAATTTCGTGAGTCTGTGACAATATAAATTGGTCAAAATATAGTGAATTGGTCCTCTTATTCAAATGTTAAATCTATACTCTGGTTTATTGCGTTTGTAATAATACAGTATTATAAGACAAAATTTGGGAAAATTTGAATTAATATTTTTCGTTTTTACTTTTGCATTAATAATTTTCGTTTTTTTTCAAGTAAATACTTCTGCTTTTGTCAGATTTTGTTTAGTTCAAGTAAATACTTCTGCATTAATATTTTTTGTTTTTACTTGTTATCATTTTTTTGGTAGTTTATGTCATTTTTCACTTTTCTATTTATTAGTTTTAAGCCCGTGCAAAATTGCACGGGTATTATTTAAAGATTATGTTATAATGTTTATAGTCTAAGATAACCGTAAGAAAGAATTAAGATTTTACTTAAATCAATATTATAAGTTAAGGGTCAAATTCATAATTAAGTACTTAATAGTTATTTCGTAAAAGTTAAAAAGGACAAACTTATTTCTATAAGTTAATTGTTGTAAAAAAAACTTAAGAAAATGACATTAATGTCGACCCGTGCAATCACACGGGCATTAAATCTAGTTTATGATATAGATAACTTTCATGTCTTAAATGAACAAACTAATAGAATGTGATATTTTTGTAACGGAATTTTCAATGTACAAATAAAAATCAATGAATTCAAATTTTATTTACTTTAATAAATTATATTAGTGAAAAGTAAAGGTAAATAAATGACTGAGATGGAGGAAGTAAAACTTAGACCGAAAACAAATTTTTTTTATTTTTTATTATTTAACATTTAGTATATGTTTAATAACTTATTAATTTATAACATTGACAAATTTATTTTTGTCATGTCCAAGTAACCAACATTTATCTTACTCACATTAAAAGAAAAATATCTCAATTACATTATGTTTAAAAAGAATTAACCCAAATTTGGAGATAGATTTGGCCTCCAATAAATATTTGATATTTGATTTTATATTAGAAAAAAAATTAGTATACAACAAAACCCAACCCAAAAGGTCTTATGAATCTCAATTAAAATATCAACCCAAAAATATAAATTTAAGATAAAACCCCTAAAATTTGATCTCCCATCCGCCGACCCCCTCTATCAATTTCTCTTCTTCATTTTTCCCTTCCTAATTTCCTATACCCTAAACGTCTCACCTCAGTCACATATTTTGCCCCTCTCATCAGTCCTTCTCACCTGACTCCCTCATACTCTATTTACATCCTAAATGCCCAAAATATGTATTGGCCATAATAAAAGAAAAATCTCCCTTTAATTTTCCTCACATCTTCAATTTGCATCAATATATATTCTCTATAAGACCCTCTATATGCGAATTTAATGGATTTCATGTAAGTATTAGAGTGATATAATCTGAAAAAATTTATGCAAGTATAATCCGAAGCTTACATATGGATTTTTTTAATATGAACTTGGATGTATTTCAATTGCATATTTTTTTAATTAAACTTTTTTTATGTAAATATATTTTTCGTTATATGATCTATTGTACTATTTGTTATGTTTTGTTAATAGTTATATAATTATTATGGTGCTTTGAAAAAAAATCAATTAAGTTTGAAAAGATTCATCAGTATTTTTTTTTTGGCCGAAATTCCAGCTGTTCAGTTTTTTTTGTTGAGAAAATCATTTTTTTATGTTCCATTATAATTATTATTGTGAGATTATAGTTAAATTTAGTAGCTAACATATTCCTGAAGAATAAGATAGATTTAATGGTTTGTGTTTCATCGGTAGATTATTAATAAATCAGAAAAACTAATGCAAAGTCGATATTAATAATTAATTCCATTATTTTTTTTCAGAAAAATTAATGCAAAGTCATTATTTTTTTTCAGAAAAACTAATGCAAAGTCGATAATTAATAAACTAATGCAAAGTCCAAAAACATTTGAAGAACATAGCTTAAATAAATCAGAAAAAAAGAAGAGGAGAGAGGGTAATTAAAGTTTTTGTTTTGCTGTGGGGCCCACTAATCCTGAAATCTAGCAGTAGATTATTGTGAGATTATAGTTAAATTTAGTAGCTAACATATTCCTGAAGAATAAGATAGATTTAATGGTTTGTGTTTCATCGGTAGATTATTAATAAATCAGAAAAACTAATGCAAAGTCGATATTAATAATTAATTCCATTATTTTTTTCATTATTTTTTTTCAGAAAAATTAATGCAAAGTCATTATTTTTTTCAGAAAAACTAATGCAAAGTCGATAATTAATAAACTAATGCAAAGTCCAAAAACATTTGAAGAACATAGCTTAAATAAATCAGAAAAAAAGAAGAGGAGAGAGGGTAATTAAAGTTTTTGTTTTGCTGTGGGGCCCACTAATCCTGAAATCTAGCAGCCAATAGGAAGGCTCTAAATGTTTCAGGATTAGTATATAGTAGATTCTCCAACTTTTTATTCTAATTTATGCATTAACCCCTATACACTCATCGCCCAGCCAACAAATCTAAACCCGACTACGCCTAATTATATCAATTATTAAAGGAAGCTTTGATAAGAAAATTAAGGAAAGCTTGTGTCATTGTTTAAACTGGAAAATTCCCACGGTACCCTAAATTTGACATTTTGCCCGAAATGCCAAATTTTTTATCCAAAAAACTTTGAGTGGCAATAACTCGGGCTTAAAAATTGGGAAAATGACAATTTTTGTTCATCTTTTCGAGAACTACGATTTGAAAAAAAAAAAAATTGGCGAGTTCTGAACTCGTGACCAAGAGATATGGCCACTAAAAGTTTGTTCGGTTAAAAAAACTTTGAGATAAAAAAACTCTTAGCCACGGAATCCAAATACGACAACTTTTTTTTCAAATCGTAGCTCTTGAAAAGATGGTCTATTTGGAAAAAAAAATCGTCAGTTTCCAAGTTTGTAAACCCGCATACTGGGCACCCAAAATTTTTGGGGTAAAAAATTTGGGTATTTCGGACAAATTGTCAAACTTGGAGGGTATCATGAGAATTTTGTGTTGTTTAAATGTTACTCCGTATTAGAGTATTGTTTGAGAAAACTCAGGAAAATAAAAGCTTGTTTTCTCGCTTATATAAACAAGTCATATGACTATTCGTCTACTCCCTATGTAAGAGACTTAAAGAGTTAGAGAAATTTGTGTTAGTAAAGAAGTCATATGAAGATACTTTAGCTGATCATTCACCTTCCAATCATCCTCGTCGGTTAAGCTTTTTAGTAGAGCACCCGTTTAGCTTAAGAATAAAACCAAATCATGAAAACCCATATTATTATCATGGAGTAATTATTTGCAGATGTCTTTATGTATTAGAAGGTAACTAAAGTGTTGTACTCCATAAAATGGTCTGCTGAGAAGAAAGTCATGTATTTATACGTAGTGTACATTAAGTGTCTTTTGAGAACACATACATCACATTCGGTGAATGGGTGAGATCAACATTGCATTGGTGCTGAGAAGTTTGTGCATTGACCATTAACTTTATTTTTTTACTTTGAATAATGTTTATTCATTTCTATGAATCTACACAAGAATACTCCGTATAGAGCTTTGGTGTGTGGTTCGTCTCAAATTTTTAACTTTATCATCTTGGAAATGTAAGTTTAACTTTGTCTCCTATGATTATTTACATTCATGATTATAAGTATTATAAGTATTATGACTAATATTTATGGGATAATTCTTTTTTAAAATAATGACGTATATCACACATGTCAAATTCAAATTTTTGCAACACAATTTTTATATCTAAATTATAAGATAAGATATGAAAAATTATACTCATATCAAAGCATTTTTTCTGACAAATTTAAATATTTAAATATCAAAATTATCTCAAATATTTTTTCATGAGAATTAAAATTAAAGCATACTACTTAGGTAATGTAATCTAATAAAAATAATTGATTAAAATATAGTTAATATAATGCTGAAATCTATACAACATTTACATAATGATTTAGCTGTAATTAATGATTGTATTTAATAATGCTGAAGTGATACATGACGCATTTACAATGTTTCAACTCAGTTTTATATTTATAGGATTAAATACCAATTTTAATGGAATAAGAAGAACGAAGCAATTTCAAGCATTCTCAAAATATTATCTCACAATCTAAAATCGTCTCACGGTTAGGAAGATAGGTATTATTTTCTTATATGGGCGATGCCATGATTTAATGAGGGAAACATGCATAAAAAGATGACCAAATATGTGTGTGAATATAGACCTCGTGCAATGCACAGTATATATAGAGGTTACTTTCCACACTTATATGTTTCAAATGGAAAATAATTAATTTTTTATATTTCTTATCCTTAACTACATTTTGATTTGAGAAAATAATTGAAAATACAAAATTAATCAAACAACAAATGATATATATCGTTTTGATATTTTGATCAATATATTTTTTTTAATCTAAGAAACAAATTGTACTATTTTATAATTTTTACAAATTATCTTAAGTGCTTTTTTTTGTTATAAAGCTAATAATGACAGTTTATAATTTTGTTTTAAATGGATTATAGTTTTTTGTTTAATGAAAATTAAAAGACTATAGTTTTAATTTAATGAAAATAAATATTATATCTTAATGGAATAACTTCTTATTTTGTTTCCTTATTTAATGTTTGCATTTTGGAGGGAAAATTATCCCAAAATTATTGGATAAATTTATTCTTTTAGTATAAGGGGATGAAGGGCTTTATAAGTCATACCGTGATGTAAAATACAAAGGAGAGAAAGCAAAGTTCGGCAATTTTTTTGTGTGATTTGCTTTTCATTCATGTGAAGCGCGTATATGTATATATATATAGAGTCAAGTTATAATGAGTCCACCTTCAAAATTGAGTCCATGAGTCCTCATCTTGCCCTTTGGATGAAAGAGATGGAGGGACAAGATTAGAACAAGATGGAAGGCTAAGATTAAAAGAAAAATGAATGGACAAGATTAGAACAAAATGAAGGGACGAGATTAGAACCAAATGAGTGGGTTTTAATGACTTTCACCTACATTACGAGTACATAATGATGTAACTTTAGTCATTAAAAATGTAACTTCAACCATTATTTGTGTAACTTCAAAATAAAATGTGATTTCGAGCTAGTATATAAATTTGAATTTATGTAACTTTAAGATAAGTTTATGTGATTTTTACCTTTTTATGAGGGTAACTTTAGTCATTAAAAGTGTAACTTCAACCATTATTTGTGTAAATTTAAACTAAAATGTGATTTCGAGTATATAAATTTTAATTTATGTAAGTTTAAGATAAATTTATGTGATTTTTACCTTTTTATGAGGGTAACTTTAGTCATTAAAAGTGTAACTTCAACCATTATTTGTGTAACTTCAAAATAAAATGTGATTTCGAGTATATAAATTTGAATTTATGTAACTTTAAGATAAGTTTATGTGATTTTTGCCTTTTTATGAGGCTAACTTTAGTCATTAAGAGGGTAACTTCAACCATTATTTTTGTAACTTTAAACTTTATTAGTGAAACTTCATTTATTAACTGTGTAACTTTAGTCAATTATAGTGTAACTCATGTTTAGGTAACTTTAGTCTTTTCTAGTGTAATTTCAGTCCATACTAATGTAACTATAGTAATTAATTAAGTAACTTCAGTCCTTAATAAGATAACTTTAGTCCAGTACTCCAGTGCAACTTTAGTCCATAATTGTAAAACTTTAGTACATAATAGTGAAACTTTAGTCCATAACAGTGAAACTTTAGTACATACTAGTGAAACTTTAGTACATACTAGTGAAACTTTAGTACATACTAGTGAAACTTTGGTACATACTAGTGAAACTTTAGTAAATACTAGTGAAAAAATTTAGTAAATACTAGTGAAACTTTAGTAAATACTAGTGAAACTTTAATACATAATAGTGAAACTTTAGTCCATAATAGTGAAACTTTAGTACATACTAGTGAAACTTTAGTACGAAACTTTAGTAAATAATAGTGAAACTTTAGTAAATACTAGTGAAACTTTAGTAAATAATAGTGAAACTTTAGTAAATAATAGTGAAAATTTAGTAAATAATAGTGAAACTTTAGTATGTACTAGTGTAACTTAGTGTAACTTTAGTTTAGATCTAAAAAAAATCAACCAAAAAAATCATATAACTTTAGTTTAGATCTAAAAAAATCAACCAAACAAAAAAAAAATCAACAACAAAAAAACAGAACAAAAAAAAAACGAGATTTATAATAAAAAAAATAGAAAATCAAAAGAAACTCAAAAAATAAAAAAAAATAACAAATCTGAAAAAAAAACGAGATTTGAAATTGTGGTAGTTTTTAACCTTTTTTCAGATCTAAAACGAGATTAAAAAATAAAAAACGAGACCTAAACATTTATAGTGTAACTTTAAGCGTTTATTCTGTAACTTTAATTGAAAAAACAAGATCTAAACATAAGAAATTTAAATTTATGTAACTAAAAAAAATTAGATCTAAACATACACTATAAAAAATTAGAAGATAAAAGACCACCTAATAAAAGAAAGGTAGAATAATAAAAAAAAAAACATAAGAAACTTTAAAAACAAAAAAAAAGAGTACAAAAAAATATTTTGAAAACTGAAAAATAAAAATAAAAATAGAACTAGAATGAAGGAGGAGGTAGGAGGGAGACGGGGAGGAGGGAGGAGGGAGGCGGGGAGGAGGAAAGCGGTGGAGGAAGGAGGCGGACAGGAGGGAGGCGGAGGAGAAGTGAGGCGGCGCGGACGGAGGGGGTGGCTGGCACGGCAGAGGCGCAGGGGAGCCGGGGAAGGGGCTGGTGGTGCTCGGTGCTCGGTGCTCGGTGGTGGTGGGGCTCGGTGGGGGCGTGGGACTGGTGGTGCTCGGTGGTGAAAGAGGACAGTGGAGGAGAAGGAGGAAGGTGGAGAGGAGGACGGTGCGGTGGTGAAGGTGGCGGTGTAGGGAGGAGGAGGTGGCGGTGGTTTGAAGGTGGCGGGTGGGCCGTGGGGTAGTATTTTTTTAGGGTTTTTTTGGGTTTTTTTTAGAGGCTATAGAGAGAGAAGGGAGGTAGAAAGAGAATGAGAGGATGTGAAAATGAAGAAAAAGAGTGGAAAATGGGTATAAATACTAGGGTTTGAAGGAGATGATTGTGTGTGTCTCACAATCCTAACCTTTCATTATGTTCTAATCCTAACCCTTCATCCTCCTAATCCAAGGGCTTGGATGAGGACTCAAGGACTCAAAGGGAAGGGGGAGACTCATTTGAACCCACCTCTATATATATATATATATATATATATATATATATATATAGAGATAGGTTCTTATGAGTCCACCAATTTTTTGTGAGTTCATGAGTCCTCATCTTGGCCATTGGATGAGGGAGATGAATGGATGAGATTGTAGAGACAAAAGCACACTTAACACTAATCATTTACCTATGCACTAATTAATTAACTTTCTCTCTCTAGCCTTTAGTTAATCACTTTTGAGCACTTTTGAATTTCTGAGATTTGTGAGTGTAACTTCAACCCATATTTGTGTAACTTCAAACTAAAATGTGATTTCGACTATATAAATTTGAATGTATGAAACTTCAAGACAAGTTTATGTGATTTTATACTTTTTATGAGTGTAACTTCAGTCATTACGAGTGTCAATTCAACCATTATTTATGTAACTTCAAACCAAAATGTGATTTCGACTACATAAATTTGAATTTATGAAACTTCAAGACAAGTTTATGTGATTTTATCCTTTTTATGAGTGTAACTTCAGTCACTACGAGTGTAACTTCAACCATTATTTTTGTAACTTCAACTAAAATGTGATTTCGACCACATAAATTTGAATTTATGAAACTTGAAGACAAGTTTATGTAATTTTAGCCTTTTTCTGAGTGTAACTTCAACCATTATTCGTGTAACTTCAAGCTAAAATGTGATTTCGACTATATGAATTTGAATTTATGTAACTTTAAGACAATTTTATGTGATTTTAGCCTTTTCTGATGGTAACTTCAACCATTATTTGTGTAACTTCAAGCTAAAATATGATTTCGACGGTACAAATTTGAATTTTTCTAACTTAAGACAATTTATATGATTTGAACCTTTTTATGAGTGTAACTCCAGTCTTTACAAGTGTAACTTCAAACCGTATTTGTGTAACTTTAATTTTAAGACATAAATATGTAACTTTAAGACATGTTTATGTAACTTTAGTCATTTGAAAAATTTAATTTAAGTTGATTTAACTTTAAGGCATATTTTGGTAACTTTAGTCCTTACTAGTATAACTTCAGTTCTTAATTGTACAACTTCAAGCATAACTTCAGTCTGTTAATAGTATAACTTATGTATCTTAATAGTGTAACTTCAGTCCCTAAAAGTGTAACTTCAGTCCTTAAAATTGTAACTTCAATTTTTAATAATGAAATTTTAAGACATGTTATCTTTAGTCATTACTAGTGTAACTTCAGTCCAAAATAGTGTAACTTCAGTCCAAAATAATGTAACTTCAATACAAAATAGTGTAACTTCAGTCCAAATACACCATCAATCATACTAAAATCAAAACATAATAGTGTAACTTAAGCAAAATCATAATGAAATCTAAAAAATAAAAACATAAAAACTTCAGTTACTAAAAGTGAAACTTCAGTTACTAAAAGTGAAACTTCAGCTACTAAAAGTGAAACTTCAGCTAGTATATGTGAAACTTCAGTTACAATATGTGAAACTTCGGTTACTATAGGTGAAACTTCAGTCATTATAGGTGAAACTTCAGTGAAACAACAACACTAACCACAAAAAAATGGTGATTTTTGAGATCTGAAAAAGAAACAAACATAAAAATTTTGAAATATAAAAACAAGATATAAAATAAAAACATTGATTCTAAATATAAAAAAAATAAAAATAAATAACATCAAACACAAAAAAAAACGAGATCTAATTTTTAAAAAACATGTTACTTTAATCAGATCTGGAAAAAAACGATGTAAATAATGTGTGTTATTTTAATACTATCAACAAGTGTAAACTTTAAGGTCATTTTATGTTACTTTAATAAATAAATTGTGTTACTTTAATAGACCATATATGTGACTTTAATAAATAAGGTGTGTAACTTTAATAGAGAATCCGTGTTACTTTAATTTACAATATGTGTAACTTTAATAGACAATATGTGATACTTTAATAGATGAAGTTTGACACACTTTTTCAGATCTGAAAATAAAAAAGAAAAGAAAAAATAAACAAAACAAATATACAAAACAATATCTGAAAAAAAAAAGAGAAAAAAAGAAGAAGTAAATAATAGATCTTTGAGAAAGAAATGAAAAAAAAAAAATCAGAACAACAACGCCAAAGGAGGCCGACGACGGAGGAAACCGGATCTGGGAAAGATAAAAAGAAAAGAAAGGAGAAGAAAGGAGAGTAACTTTAAGACAATCATACTAAAATCAAAACATAATAGTGTAACTTAAGCAAAATCATAATGAGATTTAAAAAATAAAAACATAAAATTTCAGTTACTAAAAGTGAAACTTCAGCTACTAAAAGTGAAACTTCAGCTACTATATGTGAAACTTCAGCTACTATATGTGAAACTTCAGTTATTATAGGTGAAACTTCAGTTAATAAAAGTGTAACTTCAGTCATTTTATGTGAAACTTCAGTCATTTTATGTGAAACTTCATTAAAAAAAATGTGTAACTTCAGTCATTTGTAACTTCAGTTCATAAAAGTGTAACTTTAGTCATTTTATGTGAAACTTCAGTAAAACAACACTACTAACCACAAAAAAGTAACAAACATAAAAAATTTGAAATATAAAAACGAGATCTAAAAAATAAAAACATAGATTCAAAAAAAAAAGGGTGGTGAAGAGACGACATGAAAGAAGAGATAAGAAAAAAAAGAAAAAAACAAGATCTAAAAAGAATGGTGCATATCTGAAAAAAGAAAAAAAAGAAAAGAGAAAAGAAGAAGAAGAAGAGAAGAGGCGGCAGGAGAGGGCGGCGAGAAGGAGGCACGGCGAGGAACATGTGCGGTGGAGACGAAGCGGAAAGAAATTTTTTTTTTTTTTGGCCGGCGGCCGGTGGTGGCCGGAGATGGTGGCCGGAGGTGGGAGATGAAAGAAGGTGATGAATGTTTATGAATTATTTGGGTTTTTGAATTTTTTGGGTTTTGAATTGTTTGGGTTTTGATTTTTTTGGGTTTTGATTTTTTTGGGTTTTAGAGAGAGATGGAGAAATGAAATTATGTGGGATGAGAGAGAAGTGGTTGAGTGGAAAGTCTTATATATTGAATTAAGATGGGATTAAGGGTTAATTAATAAAGATGAGAGAGAGTGAAAAATTAGCCCACTAATCCATTTTTGAGAACTTCAATCTCAGCCATCCATCTCCAAGATCCAAAGGCCTATAAAAGGACTTATGGACTCACCTTTTCTAAGAGGACTTACATGATCCTTTCTCTCTATATATATATATATAGAAACTGCAGATGAACCATCTCAACCAAAACCTTAAGGGGATGGTTGAGGCTCATATAGGTGATGGTTGAGGCTCACATATTATAGTTATATTCTATTAGTTCCTCTTAACAGTGATTAATCTGACAAATAGTGATCACTCTTTGATAAATAGTGACCACTTTATATAACTAAAAAATTGACTTGGTTCCTCAAATTTACGAGACTCCTCAAATAAAAATGATTTGTGTTGTTGAATGATCTTTGCTGATTGAAAATTTTCTACTACTATAGAAACTGCAGTAAAGAATAGAGATTTCAACAATGACTACTGAAGCAAACTGGTGTAAGATGAGGCAAAGCTTTCTTGGGCATCTTCAGGAAAGTTCAAAAGGGTGCAATCATATTAATTGTTTATCGGATGAGTTGCTTATGGAAATTCTATGCCGACTTCACGATTGCAGTTTTGTTATACGATGCAAGTGCGTCTGCAAGCATTGGGCTGCTATGGCCTCCGATACGTGGTTCATTTCCCGATTCATTGCAATAAAATCTGGGGTTGGTGTCCTCAATGTTAGTGATGGTATGCATCAAAATTTGAGTATAATCATGTGGTATACACGTGATTTTCATAAACTCTGGAAAGGATACGAGAGTTTCTTCATGCCCTCAATTTTTAAAGCCCAGAATTCCTCTTTCTCTCCATTCCCTTTTATTAAAAATGATGAAGATAATGCTTCAGTCCAACCTGTTGCCTCGTGTATTGATTTGTTGTTGTACTCTAGACATGAGAAGGACGTTAAGTATAATCATTTCATCATGAATGTACGAACCAGGCAGTGGATTGAGCTTCCACCCTCTCCTTACTATGGCAGAACCCTTATTTTTGGGCTAATATGTGACCCCCGCTTTACTCTTGTGATCGAGAAATCGTCTTAAATGCTACATACCGTTATAGTGTAGTTGTTCTGCGCCCCACAAGGCCGTTGACAAAGGTTACTGCACGCGTGTTTTCATCTACAAATCAGTGTGATAGCAGTCAATGGTGCGACCGAGTTTTGTCATTACCAACATGTACATTACTTGGATCTGGCGTACGCAGTAGCTCTTGCTTCGCCTCTGGATTTTGCTTTGATGGAAAGCTCCATTTCAGCTGTCGTGAGGGTTTCTTCGGATTTGATCAAAACAGTATCGAGTTTGATGAGGAGATTCAGTGTCATTTAGTCGAGTGGCCTTTGGGTATGTTATATTACTCATTCCACGTGGGTGTTTCACAAGAGCATTTGAAGTTGTGTACGTTTGGCGATGATGTGGGATTACGTGTTTGGATCCTTAAAGACTACAACACGAGTATCTGGATGTTGCAACATAAAGTTGAAAGTCCCGAGTGGGTGGCCCGTGACTCTTGGATGATGACTAAATTTGAAATGTTTCCACAGCTTCAAACAATGCCGGCAGATGTGTTGGGTTTCCATCCTAGTAATTCTGATATTATTTATGTGATTGTTCCTGGCGGTATATTCTTGTGCAACCTTTCCAGCAGAACGCTAGAGTTGGCATGTTGTATTCCCGTTGCTGCAGCAAAAGAATGTACTCCTATACATTATTTGAGGAGTTTCGTAAATTTCCCAGTGATGCTCCCGATCTGGCCAACACCACTCCCATGCCGTTCTTTGGGCTGCTAAGGACGGATCATCCCCTCCCCTGCCGCTTGGATGATGATGTGTTATTCAGAAAGAAAAATAATTAATTTGAAAATGCTTTTTATTTGCTCTGTTTTGCAAACTTGACGATTTAGTAGTTCGTGTATGATTGCCATTTTTATAGTTTTACTCCATAATTCTTTGGGTTGTTAAGGACGAATATCCTCCCTGCTACATGGATGTTGAGCCATCGCTAGAAATTCACAAAAAAAATTGACTGGCATTTTAAAGTTTTAATTGTTAGGGCATGGGTCCGTGCTTGTTAGCCATACTACTTCGCCATTAGCAAGTGACACACACAAAATTGGATTGTTAAATAAAAAAAAATAAAGCAGATTAGGTTAGGTTAATTTATCGATTTACATGTTAGCTAAAATTAATTGTAAATAAACTAAGAACAAAAGACACCAAAAATAGTTTAAGAAATATTTGGTTCTTAAACCGACTCAATTTGTTATAATCATTCACCTATCAACATATATCAATTAGTATCAATGAATGATTAAATTAAGACCCAAAACACGAAAAAGATGTCTTATCACATGATTTTTAAAAGTCAACTTCATGTCGATTTTTACTAGCGAGAAACGAGTGAGAGATAGATGAGTTTACTAATTTACATGAGAACAATTTAAAAGTTAATTATCTAATTCAAGTTAATTCATCCTAATTGTCTAATTTATTAAATTACTAACATGTTAATCACATTATAAATTTGATTAGGTCCTACTAAAATATATTAACGTAAACAATTCATCAAATTAAATCAAAAAAACGAAAAAAATTAATAAAATAAAAACGGGAAAAAAAACACAACTAAAAATACGTGACACGTAAATAATAATAAAAACAAACATAAAATTGTTAGATGAAATACAATTAAAAGGAAGTAGCACGTTTTATTAAGTTAAATCGATTTTTGATTCCAAGGATATGTAAATGATCAAGGACAAGACCGATTAACGAGTTTTAAAACCCATTTCAAGTCGATCAACGCGAGCAGTTAAAGAACGATTATTTTAAAGTCATACTCGTTCCAAGTTTCTTAGTTAGTTTAAGTTAGACGATAATTATCTACATGACATGAACTACTAACATACTACAACTATATACAAGCGATAATAAAGACACATTCTGAACCAAATATAACTCATCCCCTTTCAGTAGACTCATAAATTATACACCAACTAGTTTTAACCCCGTGCAATTAAAATTGCACGGGGATGTTTTTATGAAAAAAAGTAAAGATATTATTAACGAAACATACCTGATATAATTGAGTGGAATTTATGAAATTACCCAAATATATTTTACGAACAATAATTCTTGTGTAAGGCGCTTTTACACTAAATTAGTGTGACTTTACAATTTTACTTATTGAAAAACTAAATATAAACTGATGGAAAATTTGTACAAAAAGTAATAAAAGGTGTACGTATACTATAAAATTGGATACTAATTAAAAATGGTTATAATATATGATAAAATAATTACAACTGATGTGAAAACATGCGTCACACAAAATGTTCCCAAATATTTTCAATCGGTTTTTCGAGTTTGGGTTTATTTGACCATGTCTTTAATTACTCCAAATGAGTTATATAAGACAAATGAAATTTATGGAGAGCCAAAATAAAAAATGTAGCCAAAATAAATAGTAAAAACAATAAAGATACACATGAAAAACTCTAAAGTCTAAATTGTAAATAAAAGTAATGGAGAAAAAAAATGGGGTCCACCACTACTTTTATTCCCATATATGTATTGAAGAAGAAAAAAAAATGTTGTTATAACGTGGGTTAATATAGGAGCTTTATATGTTTGTGTTTTAATATATAGGGCATTCAATCACTTCAATCACATAACCTCCAAAATTCTTAAACCTAGTCAATGCTACTATTTGTGTTTATGCTTATTCGTTCTTTAATTGTGATACATATAGTCTACCAAATTAGTTTAACAGTATTATTTAACGAAACGATTACACTTTTGGGTTAAGGTATGTTTCATTTAATTTATTATTAAGGGTAGGCATAATTACACTGCAAAATGTAATTGGACACTATAATTTGAACAACTATGAGCCCCCTGATTTTGTCTATATGCAAAGAAAATGTGTCCCACTACTTTTCGAGTGTATATATGGGTACCCGTTTATTGATAGGTAGGGTAATTAATAGATTTGCATTTTTAAATAGGATTTAACAAATTTCCATTTTTTGTAAATATTTATTTATTATTTCAATTAAAGTGTCTTTTAATATTATTTTTTTGCTTCATCTGGAAATTTTTGAGAGTTATGTTAATACTTTGTGTTTATTTTTATTAGTTCTCAATTTTCTAACTTACAATATTTAAATTTGTTACGTACATTTTATTTATAAAAGTTATCGATTCAAATAATTTAAGCTTTGTGTCGTTTTTCGTGCAAATATAACTAATCTTTTTTTTGCAAATTCTCTTGTAAGACTGTCGCATGGTGCGACCAGTTAACATTGACCATTTTTTGACAAATAGTTACCATTTTTTTAATAAATAGTGACCATCTTTTATGACTAAAAAATGACTTTTATTTTCAAGGTGGTTACTATTTACCAAAAAGTGGTCATATTTTGCAAAAAAGCACGGAATGAGACCGTTGCACATGAGAGTTACTGATCTTTTTTCCTATTAATTTTTATAAGTATATAAGTAGATAATTTATGAAAAAAAGAAATTAATTAAAATTTAAATGTAAGTATTGATAATTCTCACATTGGTGTTACATTAAAAAAACAATCTCATTCATGTGCAATTTTGTTAATTTTAGTTGTTAATGGTGTACTGTAAAACAGTTTTGATGTGGTGAATTAAATATAAAAAAAAGAAAAAAAAAATTGCTTTTGATGACGTGGCTTCATGAGGATATAGGAAATGATTGAGTTTTAATATATAGGGGATTACCACCTAATCACCCATGAGTATTTTATAACTTCCCGTTGACGAACAAACACTAAAACGAGTCATTTACTTTCTTTCACTACTCGTTGTCCTGCGTAAGTTGCGCGCGGAACCCCAACATTGTGGACGCCCCTTATGTATCACCCGTTTGTGTAATCAATCTGTAGATGTTACGAATATAATCGATCTTGTGGACATTCTTGTAAATGATAATTTATAAATGCTTTTGTAAATAATTTCGTAACAAACTAGTAATACTTGTGTATTTGTCTTTCTTCCTCATTTGAAATTGTCCTCTTTCCTCTTTTCAAATGATTTTTGACTCTATCTTACCAACGTTACAAGAGACTAATATTCCAATGATACAGTTCAACTTGTTTCTTATTCACTTAAACTCTCGTTCTTTGAAAAAGAGATTCAAGGACATCTATTAATTTGGGGTATGATGGAAAGAAACATAGTGCTAAACACTTTCCAAATCATTGCCTTTTACCACAATAAGACTTTTCAAAGTTTTTCTTTATGAGACTGGGAGATAATAAACGTCTTATCAGACGTTTTGTTGAATCGTATAAAAATCACTATCCTCCTTCTTGTCCTTTTCTCCTTATTAATAGTTCCTTTTATACTTTCCATTACCCCCTCTTTGTATTTCCTTCTTCTCTTCCTCTTGCCTATCCTCATCTTTCGCTTTCTCTTATGCCTCCTCTTTTCACATCTCATTCGTCTTCTGCCGCCTCCTCCTTCTCACATCCTCCCCTTTTTCCTGCTCCTCTCCAACTCTTGTTCTCCTCCTCTTTCCCATCCTCATTCGTCACCGCTTTCTCTTCATTCTTCCTTCTTCCCTTCCCCCATCTCTCTATTTTTACTTTCTTTCCCCTCTGCCACCGTTACTGGCTCATCCGGTTCTCCTTATCTATTCTCCCTCATCCCCTTCCCATCCATAGGCACCTATTTCATTCTCATCTCCCTCTTTCTCCATTCTTCTTTTTCCCAACGCCGCTCCATCTCTTCCTCCTCCTCATTCCTTTTCATCCATATCCTCCCCCGATTACACCCTTTTTTCTTCTCCAACTTCCCTTGCCTCTTCCCCCTCCTCCTCACCTACTTCTCTTTCCCCTTCATTTTTTCATGTGTATCCTCCTTTCCATCTATTTTCTCTTTTCTTTGAATTAAAACATATATGTAATCATTGATTAACGAATATGATGGCACAATTTTTAAAAATACCAACATAAAATTATACAACAATAATATTGGCGAATAATGAATTCATTTATTATCCCCTTGTTTCACAACAGTTTAAATTAGCCTAGGAACACAGGGAAGATAAACACTTTTGAAAACTCATTGACAATGTGTTTAAATGACCATTGATTACACCAAATAGTATGTTTATTAGGTTGATTGGTTGTGGTAATTAATTCAAATTTGCTTAAATATTTCTTCTTATGTGCAAAATAGTAAGCTATTTGTACGTATATATACATTCAGATTTGTAAAACTAATTAAAGACTAATTAGGCATATATACATGTAGCGCGCCTCTTTGTAAAAACTTCATATCTTGTAATTGAAATATAAAAGAAAAATAACAGTTGTATATAAGCTTGGGGTGAGCTTGAACCGACACCTTCCAGAGACAAAATAACCTAACCTTTTTCGTTGATGTAAGGAGTCATCTTACTTGAAACAATAGTGACCTAAGGAGAGTTGTGCTTAGAAGCATAAATATCAAATATGATATAGTAACATTGAAAACCAAGTTTTCTTTGTACTTAACTAACAAAAAGTCACTAACTTTTAAACCACTAATCATGGGTTCACAAACTTCGTCTAGAATTAAAAGCATTAGTATGGAACGACGAACACTGCCTACTGTAACGTAAAGCTTAAAGAACAATACTCAAATACCATGGAATCATGACTAAACATCTAAAAATAAAAGGGAAGTATGCGACTCATCAATATCACAAAGCATCACCCACATGCCAGCCCTCATCTCCTTGCAGCGATTCGATAGCAACTCGATTGTTGTTACTTGCACTCCAGTGATTTTTCATGTGGCTGCTAAGCATCTCTGCTTTCAACCTTAGCATTTCTCTACAACATAAGTCGAGTAGTTGTAACTTCAGCAAAAATTCTTATATGAGAGTGCCTCCACGCGAGACCAAACAATTTAACTATAAATTGAGGAAAAATACACGAGTATTTAGGTTGATCTCGCATGTGAGACTTAATCTATTATAAGATTCCCAGTACAGTGAATGCAAGATCATAACAAAAGTATAATCTTCTAGATTTTCAGTTCAACTCAGGTCAGGTCAGCTGAGCTCAACTCAGGTCAGCTGAGCTCAGCTCCATTAAGTTCAGTTCAATTCAGCTCCAATAAGTTCAGTTCAGTTCAGACGATTTCAGTCCAAAAGAACACAGCCTAATAAGGTTTGAGCAAAGAGAGCTTATCAAATGATTGGTTTTGAGATGCAGTACGAACACATGGCTATGTAATTACAGCTTTACTGGACAAGTATAGAAAATGAGGTTTGGTAGACTATGGAAGATCTGTATAATTGTAATGTGAAACAAACTCACTTTGGTTAAAAAAATCGATTTTGGATAAAAACAAGTTCACTTTGACATTAAAATAAAAACGAAAAAAAAACAGCCACTTAAAAGTGACTTTAAGCAGTCTTACAATGGTTCGATTCAATGTGAGACAAGAATGTGAAATAGGAGCGTCGTACGTATGTACACAACCTTTAATCGTACCCCGAACTGCAACTAACTGCCACTTCACACAGCCAAAAGCACACACATCTCCAATACTTATCTTCAAAAAAAAAAAACTTATCTTAAAAACAAAAACTGACAAAACTTTTAACATAAACACGATTTGTGAATGATGCTACTATATGACCCATGTGAACAACACATATTAGGCAGTACCTACTCCTCCTCCAAAGCCTTGAGTGACTGTTTATCATTTTACTCTCCATCCTTCTCATCTTCATCAGATGCCCGCTACATTTGTCTCGAACCTGAGCTTGCAGACGTAGTACCAACACCAGTTTCAATTAAGGGATTGGACAGCAAAAATTAGAACAGAAGAAGACTCAGGACTAAGGTCACAATTGCCACATAAAAAAAAAAGAAATTGTAACCGACTGACTATCAAGGTCGAAAATCAGAACATAAGAGGATATGATGATATAAATAGTTACATAGGAAACAAAAGATAAATTTTTTGTAAATAAAAGAACATGTGCTAAATTTTCATCACTGTCAATAAAGAACCCAAAGGACAATGTCTCACCAATTCACAAATTTATCCTAGCTACCAATCTACCATCACCAAAGGCACAGAAATCACTTATTCATCTGGTTTATTTATTATTATTAACCTTCTGAGGTTGAGCAACAACCACCTTTTTGGTATTTCATAATAAAATTTTGCAACCTAAAGAATTAAACCATTATCACACCTAAGAGACACCACTACTACTACATGGTAAAACGATACAAAAAATTCTTGCTAGTTATTTTATCATCAAATCCAACATTCAACAACCACCTTTTATTTTCCAACGTCTTCTCATTTATATAAGGTTCAAATGTATTGATCAAGAGTAATTGATTTATTTCTTAGATCATCATCAAGAGAATCGCGTTCCGAGGACTCAGCAGAATCTAGAATGCAGCCTGTCTTTGAAGCATTTTGTCGAAAATTTGGTGTGCATCTTGAGTGGGAAACAAATTTCAAGTTGCACCAACGCCATTTGACCATCTTAAAAGAGTAATAGTGGTAAGAAATAATTTCAATACACAAGGATTTTGTGTGATCGGGTCACCAAGCCTTATAGTTAACCTCTAGGAACCCACCCTTGTAGCCGACAACAAAACCTCCATCAACCACACACAACCACCAGCCTGGACCTTAGAACAGGACATCAAATACACACGCTCTCACAAGCTGGGAATAATGTCCTTGAAATAACCCAATTTGATGTAATTGAGGTAGGTTATATACATTCACACTATGTCATATTCCTGAAAAGGGACATGTGTGTTTGTTTGAATTTTTACACATGTTCTCACTTATCAAACATATTAGTCAAGAAAACTCACCCAAAAATATTCGACCATCGCCATCGCATAAGAATTATCTAGAAACAGTGCAAACACAATTAAAGCAACAAGCTAATTTAACCAACAAGGATTACCTGTTGTTAGAGACGGCAAAACATCACGAAAATCGTCAGTCGTCGGGGGATGAATATTTTGAACGTTGTATATCACGTGAGTAACATGCAATTCACTAATTTTTAGCAACATTTGGATCACTTTGGACTTTTAAGGATTGTATATAATAATAATAATATAATGTATAATGATATATGGTCGGGTGACCCTCTACCGATCGGATTTGTTGCAGACAGCCTTGCCACCGTAAAATGAATAGGTTTGCCGCAAAGTAGGGCTATTTCATAATTATACACTTGTTTATCTCCCCCCTTCCTACACCATCTAAAACTTACATTAAGGCGACTGGTTTATTACATGTATTGGATGCCCCTCACACACATATGGGAAGAGATGTCGGGCCAACCACGCTACTCCGCGTCATCTCGAGCACCATCACCACATTGCACCTTGCGGTCCCAAGCCGAACCGTCGGCTCTGATACCATTTGTTGAGTCCTCCGCAGTGGGCTTTGCCCATAGAATAAGGTGCATGAGACCGGCCCACAAGCAAGTGAGGTTCCATCCTAAAACCAATTGGTAATAGAAGGAGTAGCCCACTTACTTATAAGCTTGTCTATTCACTATTATTCTACCGATGTGGGATGGATGCCCCTCACACACATTTGGGAAGAGACCTCAACAGAAATAAAAAGAGATATACCTTTCCTTTGAGTCTAGGGTTTTCGAGATCAACAACAGAAAGACTACTTTAGAGGCCAATGGTTCTGGATACAATCGTACAAGATCATGTTCCACATGCCACGACTACAGCCACATCTACAGCTACATACCGAGAATATAATGCAAACAATAAACCGTAGTTTGCAAGTATAGATGAATGCGATGGTTATCACAAAGCCCTTGTAATCATGCCGCTGAACATAAAGACATGTGGATACTTTTAAAAGCCCTCTATAAGCCACCTCAGTCTAAATCAATCGCACTTCAAGTAAACAAATACCTATAAATTGCTAATCAATTTGTAAGAAAAGCAGGGCATCACTCAACACAATCTACGACATGCTTAGAAGCAAATCATGACTACTTAAGTGTGGTCGTAAAAGTGATTAAAAGAACATTAAGGTCATTAACATCCTACTTCCTACAAAATATTGACATAAAAGATAAAAAACTGAGCACTAATAAAAACTAGCGATAAAACTGATATGCATTAGCCAAATTATTAACCCGAAATCAGAATTATACCAAGCTTAATCGTGAAGTGTTAACGGGAAATAGGCTTTTTTCCCCTACTAGTAATTACAGGATTAAAATCGCCAAAACTCAAAATAACAATTTTCTCAAAAACCAATTGCTGACAACCCTTCACCACCAACCTTTTTCATGTCCGTCTCATCCAACTTCCCCCACTCCCATTGCTCCTCTTTGTCTTTCCAAACTCCATTTTGTGGCCCAGCTCCGGCCATCACTATCATTGTTTTCCCTGTTTGTCTTCACAGGCTTTCCCCACCCTCTTTCCTTTCCTTCGACTCCACACACACTTTTTCATTCCGTGGACGAGCTCTAACATTGTTTGTACCATCTCACTGACCCCACCCTTCCGCCTTCAAACACCACTTTTTTTTTACCATTCCAAAGGGAACAATCAGTTGTGAACATTACCATCTCCTCCTTCCCCGTTCCTCTTAGGATTCTTCCTACCCATACGGTCACTCGCTTAAACCCGCACACTTCTGGCCACGTCCCATCCCAAACACTTTCACCTAGCCTCCCGTATCCCAAATAATGTGGAAACAACTAAACAAGTCTCCTTTTTAGCATTACAAACCTAGACCAGACTATAGTTGTTTGATTTTAATAAGGAAATGGGGAAAGAACATAGTGGGGATTGAGTTAGGAATACTGCTTGGGTCATCGGTCATCCAAAGATTTCCTTATACCCCTTAGCCCACATCATCTGATCTATCAAACTTACAAATTCTTATTCCGCTAACAACTAAGCAACATACAGATTCTACACCTTAACTTGAAAATTATGAGAGAGATTTTAAATGCAATAACTAACTACAACACGTATGAAACTCACGTTCTTGCATCCAGTAAGTTAAGAGTTAAGTTTAGAGTTCATGATCTGGAAATCTAGAACATGTTGATTCTATCCTATTATCAAAGGAAAAAAAGGTAGGCTACACCTCGGATCCCTCCAAACATGATTCTTGAACTGGTCCATTGCTAGTATTTCTTTGCCCCAACTTACTACCTTAAATTCATTGATTAATATTTCCCTCATGACATCTTCATAACTAAAACTCGGAATTAATAAACAACTTAAAGACAAGATCTTATTAGTTTAACCTTAAACCGTCGTAAATCCAATAATTAGTTAGCCGAATATAGCTATGGGCATCAACAACAAGCAATTCACACAAAAGAAAATTACTAATATGAGAAGACAACTTGCAGAAATAAATTGAACCACCCACCTCAAAATAAACACAACACTATTCATAATCCCAACAAAAATGCTATTAGTTTTCCAATCTCGGCAATATCAGCGTTATGACAAACAATAGAAGTCCCTTATATTAAATAGATCACATCCAATTCAAGTTCATTAAAAAGCATAAATCTAAATCAAAGGAAGAATAAAGATGGGGAAATGGAAGAGAACCTACCATATTATGAGAGAAAAGCGGGAATTGAAGACCATCCACATCTCGAACAACATATAGATTATCACGAAAACTATTACACCTAAATCATAAAAATCACCTTTAAACAGACAAGCGAGCAAAATCAGCAAACAAATCATGGCTTGTGTCAAAATCAACAAGCCACAAATGCACAATCAACTAATTAACATAAACCTTTGAACCAAAAAAAAAACTAATTAACATAAACAAACTTAGATATAGTTAAATATGGACATAAGAATCAGCAGGGCATCTTTAAACATGCAAGCTAAAATTAAACCCACGAAAAGCGAAGGACCAAACCCCTCAAAAGAAAAGGGAGATGACACTCATTGAAACAAGGCACAATCAATTAACATAAATACAGACAAAATAAGAAATAACTATAGATCGAAATAAAATCGGCAGGGCACCTTCAAATATGGAAGGTAAAATTAAACCCACGAAAATGAAAGGGCTCCCCCCCCCCCCCCCCCACCCACCACCACCCCCACAAATAGAAGGGAGCAGACACTCACCACGGCGAACAACTGCGCATAATGAAACGTGCAATCTCAAGCGTAGAACTACGCATAATGAACCGTGCGAGCTAAAACCGGGCCTACAAAATAGAAAATAGGAAAACTCAATTAAAGGAACCCTAATTCAATATCAAAATTGCGAAACCGAAACTCGTTGAACTATTATAATTTACTCGACAAATTAACCACGACAACTATTACTCCCCGACCTATATATAAGTACTATCAATAAGTATTATTCATCTAAGTATACTGACATAAATACACTCAATTAAGCACGTAGCAAATAAATATTGGCAAAGGATGAAAGATGGATTACCGTAAAATGTAAATCAACAACACAAGCAACAAAGATGAAATACAAATGTGTAGTTCAAATCACCAAGTTCCAGAATCGGATCCAAAGAATAGTAAGAGATGGGGACGATGTCATCTTTAACATTACCAATAATGAATAATTCAAAGACAAAAGTGTATACCTCTATGTAGACTGATTTGAAGGGTTCAGTTCCCATTGGGCCCATTGCCTTAGTTTCCTGGTACAAAGGTGAGCTTAAACAATTAAGACTTTAGACATACACCTAAGTATAGCAGATCAAATTTACGGGAAAATACTTGAGAATATAGCGGCAAGACATTTGAGGGTCACCACATAGATGAAGGTTCTAGATCGTCACTCCCTACCTCCTGAACTGCTCTTCTTCGCCATTACAAACCTTTGCTCTCTCATATAAATAATCGATTAATACAACTCCTGAGAGCAATCGCCAAAAACAATTTATATGATCTTATTAGTTGTTTGATTGATCAATTTATTCATCGGATCAAACAATTAAACAACAATAGTGCATTTGATCTAAATCAACTTCTCGACACCCTACTTCATCGGATCAAACAATTAAACCCCCGACAAAATAACCAAAAGAAAATGAAATCAAGGTCAGAACCTGCCATATCTGTGCATTTGGAACCAACAACAGTACTGCAATTAATCAAAATTTTCAAACCCTAAATAATCATAAGGAAATCAATAAAAAAAGGTAGTAACGATAATAAAAAGGGGGTGATTATTTATACAAATTGTTAGTGATTTATTTTCCCACCAAAACGCCAACGTCTTGTAACTGGATTCATGAGATGGCAAGGGTTGTTATTTCTGGTATTTAAGCTGTCATTTTGCTGGCACTTATCAATCCACCCTCCTTAACAAATAGCTTGTCTCAAGCTGATTAGTTGGAAATTAGGAAACCTTCTTTGCATGTCATCATAACGTTCCCCTTTTGTTGCAAATTAAGAGATGAATTTGACCGCCGAATCAAGACATAAACTAGTCAAACTACTTATGCAATTCCTCTTTTCACTAGTTTTCTGTCCAAAACAGCCACATGCTTTGCCCTGATTTGTTGCAAATTAAAGAACGATATAATATCGATACCATATCTCGTAAATATCTGGTAGTCCTTATTCAGTATATCATATATTTTAGTTACCATATTCAAGCTTTGTAATTAGGAAAGAAGTTGTGCCTTGTATTGGTATAAATATGTTGCTTGTATGATCGTTTTTAATCAATAAGAATTTCCGAGACATCTCTCAATATCTCGTTCCTAGTTTTTCATGGCATCAGAGCAATTCTGATTCTAGGGCAAAACAAAACAAACAAACAAAAAAAAAAGTTAAATCAAATCACGATGACAGGACCAAGCACTGGCAGCAAGCCTCAAAAACTTGAGCAAATTCCGATTTCATCTCCATTATATCTTCACCCATCTGACAGTCCCTCTTTAAACCTTACTCAAATCGTTTTTAATGGCGACAATTACGAGTTGTGGGCAGATGCGGTACGTAATGGACTCGACGCAAAGAACAAATTGGCTTTCGTCGAAGGAGCAGTTAAAAAGCCAAGTGTCAACGACGGAGAAGAAGAAACTCTTGAGGCCGTAGCTTGGCGCCAATGCAACGCTATGGTAAAATCATGGTTAAGGAATGTCATCGATGTCAAGTTACATCCTAGCATAACTTTTTCAGGAACCGTGACCGAAATCTGGAGAGAATTAAAGGAGCGTTTCTCTACCGGAAACGCACCCCGAGTGCATCAACTAAAAAGCGACCTCAATGATTGTAAACAAAAGAAAAATCAGTCGATTGTGGAGTATTATACCAAACTGAAGGCCATATGGGACGAATTGGCAAACTTCAGTCGAGTTCCCAATTGCACTTGCGGAGCAGCGGCAACATTGATTAAAGAAAGAGAAGAAGAAAAGGTGCATCAGTTCTTAATGGGTCTCGACAATACTCTGTATGGGCATATACGAAGCAATCTCCTGATGGAAGACGATGTTACTTCGCTAAGCAGAGCATACGCACTCGTTTTGAGAGAGGAAAGGCATAGGACTGTGACCAAGGCAAAAGAAGAAGCCTTCGAAGCAGCCATGGCAGTCAAGACTGTTACTGTTAATAGCTCTGGACGCGGACATGGACACATTTTAAATACTGATCAAGTGAATACAGGACCATCACAATGCACATACTGTGGAAAATTTTATCACACAGAAGACAAATGTTATGAGAAGCACGGTTATCCTTCGAGAGGACGAGGTCGTGGGAGACGTGGAGGTCGCAACAGTGGAAGAGGAGGTCGTGGCAGAGGTGCTAACTTTCAAGTTGCCAACGCCACTTCTACCACCGAAACAGAACCACAAATTGCAAATCTGACCATCGATGAAGTCGAACAATTATGGTGTTTCTTAAGCACCAAATCTGACGGTAATTTAAAACAACCAGGTATGCATAAATATGCTAGCGAATGGTTAATTGATAGCGGAGCGTCACACCACATGACTGGTCGACGTGAACTATTAGAGCATATATGGAAATCGAAACCGTCTACAGTTGGACTTCCGGATGGAAGCCACATATTGGCGCAAGAGCATGGACATGTTGCTCTGAATGACACTTTCGTGCTCAAAGATGTTTTATACGTCCCATCTTTGACTTGCGATTTAATTTCTGTAAAACAGTTAATTAAGGAAAATAATTGTGTAGTGACCTTTTATGCTGACCATTGTGTGATACAGGACCAATCTACGAGAATGAAGATTGGACGGGGTGAGCATAAGGACGGGGTTTACTACTTGCAGACGACTCAAGTTGAAGTTACAGCAAGAACAAAGACTAATGGTGACGGTCGTCTTTGGCACAGGAGACTAGGTCATCCCTCTAGTAGCATTATGCCTTCTTTTTCTAATCTTGTTGGATGTGATTTATTTTGGAATTCAAGTGATGTTTGTGACTCATGTTGTCGCGCTAAACAAACTCGATCCGTTTTTAAATCAAATAATAAAAGGAGCAGTGATTTATTTGTCTTGATACATTGTGACATTTGGGGACCATATCGTACCAAAAGTTTGTCAGGAGCCCATTATTTTCTTACTATCGTTGATGACCGCAGTAGGGGTGTATGGGTTTACCTAATGAAAGATAAAGGAGAAGTGAATCAATTGATGATTAGTTTTTGCAAAATGATTTTGACCCAATTTGGTAAGCAAGTGAAAATTGTACAAAGTGACAACGGGACGGAGTTCCTTTCGGAAACAATGAGAGAATATTATCGTGAAAACGGAATGATTTGTCAAACTAGTAATGTCGACACCCAACAACAAAATGGAAGGGTAGAGCGAAAACATAGACACATCCTTGAAAAAGCTAGGGCTCTTCGATTTCAAGCTAACCTTCCTATACAGTTTTGGGGGGAATGTGTTGTCACTGCTGCATACTTGATTAATCGCACACCAACCCGTATTTTGAATGGCTTGACTCCCTATGAGGTTCTGTATGGTGAAAAACCCCGACTTGACAACATTCATGTTTTGGGCAGCCTTTGTTAAGCTCATAACAAGGATAAGCCTCGAGACAAATTTAATGAACGGGGAAAAAGGTGTATTTTTATAGGCTATCCTCAAGAAAAAAAAAGGGTGGACGATGTATGACCTTAAAACACGTAACACTTTTGTATCCCGAGATGTCATTTTTTACGAGCATGTCTTTCCTTTTGCTGATATTAAGACTCAAAATCATCACAAAATTGGGGAAGTGACTCGTGAAGACCAAGTCGTGTCACAAAATCAGCCCGACTATTTTGTTGAAAACGAAACAGAGGAACCATATAATGAGGATAGAGGGAGTGATATCGATAATGAGGAGGTGGGTGTGCACACCGAGACAGTCACTCCAGGAAGTGCAGACATAGCAAATGAAGTTGCTGGTCGTGGAGCTCGTGAAAAGTTTGAGCCTTTTTGGAAAAATGATTATGTGTGCAAATCTACACGAATTATAAACCCCGTCACAAGTGCTCATTCCGTTCAGCTGTCATCCAAGAAGAAAGGTACTCGTTACCCAATTGTTAATTACGTCACTACAAATTGTTTTTCTATTGCTCACAGGAATTTTCTCGATAAAGTTGATACCATAAGAGAACCGAATAATTATTTTGAAGCTGCGCAAAAGTCCGAATGGAGAAAAGCAATGACTAAAGAATTTGAGGCTCTAGAAGCAAACGGGACATGGAAAGTGGTTGATTTACCGATTGGAAAATGCCCCATTGTTTGTCGTTGGGTGTATAAAGTTAAGTACAAGGCAGACGGTACTATTGAGCGCTATAAAGCGCGACTAGTTGCACAAGGATATACACAGGTTGAAGGCGTCGACTACCATGAAACCTTTGCACCGGTAGCTAAGATGACAAGTGTAAGATGTTTGCACGCCGTGGCCGTTGCTAAGGGTTGGTGGATAGCCCAGTTAGATGTGAATAACGCGTTTCTCCATGGTGATTTACATGAAGAAGTTTATATGAAATTGCCACAAGGGTTCGAGAATGATGGAACAAATAAGGTTTGCAAGCTTTTGAAATCCTTGTACGGTTTGAAGCAGGCCTCAAGAAATTGGTTTGCAAAATTAACCGAATTTTTGACAAGGTACGGTTTTACACAATCCCTTGCTGATTATTCATTGTTTACTTATAATCGAGGAGATGTTTTTCTTGCGGTACTAGTTTATGTGGATGACATGATAATTGTGAGTAATAATCACGAAGCTAGTAACCGTCTTAAGAAAGCCCTTGATAAGAGTTTTGGAATAAAAGATCTTGGTCGATTAAAGTACTTCTTGGGAATTGAAGTTGCAACCGGTTCAAAGGGCCTCTTCCTTAGCCAAAGGAAATATGCCATGGAGATTGTGCTTGAAGCAGGAATGAGCGATGCAAAACCAGCTCTCACGCCAATTCAGCCAAACCATAGGCTGGCATTAGCCGATGGTTACATTCTCAAGAACCCTTTAAAATATAGAAGATTGGTAGGACGCCTCATATATTTGACCATTACTCGACCAGATTTGGTATATGCAGTTCACGTCTTGTCGCAGTTTGTACACGCCCCACGAAAGGAGCATTATGACGCTGCACTTCGGGTTATTCGCTACATCAAAGGCAACCCAGGAAAGGGTATTGTGATGGGTAGAAATAATGATCTTACTTTGTATGGTTACTCGGATTCTGATTGGGCTAGTTGTCCGTTGTCTAGAAGATCATAGGAGATACTCCCATTTCATGGAAAGCACGGAAGCAAACAACAGTGGCTCGCTCTACGGCTGGGCCGAATATAGAGCACTTGCAGCAGTAACGAGTGAACTGATTTGGGTCAAGTCATTCCTCACGTCACTTGGAGTCGGTCACGCCCAACCAATGCGAGTTTTTTGTGACAATCAAGCTGCTCTTCATATCGCCAAAAATCCCGTCTTCCATGATCGTACTAAACACATTGAAATTGACTGCCATTTTATTCGACATCATCTCACCACACGAAACATAGTCACTTCTCATGTACGAAGTAAGGAACAAATTGCTGATTTGTTCACAAAAGCACTTGGAGGTGAGGCGTTTGAGTTTCTTCAGTCCAAGTTGGGCATTGGTACGCCAAGTGCTCCAACTTGAGGGGGAGTAAAGAACGATATAATATCGATACCGTATCTCGTAATTATCTGGTAGTCCTTATTCAGTATATCATATATTTTAGTTACCATATTCTGGCTTTGTAATTAGGAAAGAAGTTGTGCCTTGTATTGGTATAAATATGTTGCTTGTATGATCGTTTTTAATCAATAAGAATTTCCGAGACTTCTCTCAATATCTCGTTCCTAGTTTTTCACAAATCATCCATTTCTAGGAGGAAACTGGTTGAAGGAACTAAACCCTCATGCCTTCTAATTAATGAAATGTGAAAAACTGGATGTAGCTTAGCTTGAGTAGGTAACCCTAGTTTGTAGGCCACCTGTCCAACCCTTGCTATCACAGGGAAAGGTCCGTAGTACCTTGGAGATAGTTTAGCACATGTCCTATGTACCACAAATTGCTTCTTGTACGGTTGATGCTTGACATAGGCTGAATCCCCCACCTTTAACTTCTTTTCCACCCTTTTCTTATCTGCTTGCTTTTTCATCATGTCTTATGCTCTTTTTAGATGAAATTTAAGCATCTTGGAACACTCTTCTCTAGCAGCCATGCTCCTGTCAATAGCCTTTACTTTGCTATCACGCAACACATATGGAATGTACATAGCTGAGCCATAAACTATCTCATATGGTGTCTTTTCTGTAGCTAAGCAGTTAAAAGAATCCATCTAGCTCACTCCTTAGGATGTTCACCAGTCATGCACCTCAAGTAGTTTTCTAAGCACTTGTTAATCACTTCTGTTTGCCCATCAGTCTGAGGATGATATGCAGATGACATCAACAGGTCGACTTGTTGTAGTTTGAACAATTCTTGCCAAATATTGCTTATACACACTTTATCCTATCACTATTCACTAACAACTGATTTGGGCATTACATGAAGTCTGAAAACCTAGTCTAAAAGTACTTGAGCAACTGAAGTGGCAGTAAAGGGATGTCTTAACAATAGAAAATGAGCATACTTACTCAGCCTATCCACTACCACTACAATAATGTCTTTGCCATGAGATTTTGGGAGGCCTTATATGAAATCCATTGAAATATCCACGCAAACAGCTTCTAGTGGGTAAAGGTTGTAGCAAGCCTGCTGGATGTTGTAGGACAGGCTTACACCTCTGACATACCCCACATTGCCTCACATGATTCCTGACATCCCTTTGCATATGATTCCAATAGAAGAGGCTTTTAATTCTTTTCATTGTAGCATGCACCCTCGAATTTCCTCCTACAGGTGAATCATGTAAAAGAGCAACTTTTGTTTTTCTCAATTCATCATCACATCCCACAACCACCCTCTCCTTCCTTTTTAATTCTTCATTAACCCACTTATATTTCCCATGGGGAATGCCATCCTTCAGTTGTTGAATCATGGTCTTTAGTTGAGTGTCCTGCTACCAACTTTTATGAATCATATCCAACAGTCAATGTGGATAAGGGACAGTAGAATTGTCATGAGTTGTTGGCTAGTCACTCTTGACAGAGCATCAGCAGCACCATTTCCACCCATTTCCTTTATTTTATTTCATAACAATATAGAACTCTTTTGATATTTGTTATAATAACTAGTGTAGTAATAATAGTAATATAGCATATTAATTAAGGGAATGTTCTTATAATTATCTAGTTAATAATTATAGAAATTATTGGGTAATTTTCTTGGGTGGATCAAGAAAGGAGGTGTTCTAACTTGAGCACTTGAAGATTCAAGCTTGGTGATGTCCTACAACATCAACAAATATAAGAAGAAATTTTCTTACAAAGCTTTATGGAAATGGTATACTACAACTTTTGTAGTTTTACAACCTGAATATAAGAGTTCCTTAAACCTTAATCCAAAGTAGGATTACTCCTCCTTGTTGCACCTAAGGATTTGCACCAAAATCCTAGTTTTATTAACTAGATAATAATTAAGACTAACCCTTAATAATACTATAAATATTACTACTTATTAGTAATATAAGATGTATATTATATTTTGTCATTTTATGTGATGAAGATGATGATGAAGATGAAGAATAAGATGAACAATTCAACTTATTGTTCTATGTTGAAAAAAAGGCCACCAAGTGCTAATAATGAATAATTTTTCTTCTCAATTCATCAAGTTACATGACCATGAATTGTTGTGGTAATTATAGGCAAATTAGGGTAGTGGAATGTTATTTAAACATCCACTAATGCGTGAAAATATTGCCCAACACTCACCTAATTGTGAGTGTGCATATTTCGGTCTATATGTGAGTTTTTGGGTCTATTTTAGACTTTTGATATTTGTCCCACAAATAATTATAAGTCAAATACTTAATTATCTCATATAATTAATTATTAATTGGACCATTTAACTATTAAATGATACAAATAATTAAATAATATACACTTAACTTTTAAGTGATATTTGACCATTATATCAATATATAATGGGTCATTTGATACCCATTTTAGCTAATATTACAACTCCTTGTAGTATTTATTAGCTAATTACCACTACCTCACAATATATATAAATACCTCAAGGAATTTAGTAAATTAACTTTTAATAACTAAATTTCACTATAATTGATCATATCAAATAAGATAAATATTTTATTAGTCAATTACTACATATAAAATATTTTGGTCCGAGTTCAAACCTCATTCAACACATTTAAAACTCTTTTTTTTTTTTTTTTTTTTTTGGTGCAAATGTAAGTTTATATTAAAATCAAAGCTCAAATCCAACATTACATCACTACATTAGTACTATTACACACATTCAAATCCCGTCTATCACCCTTCTTCTAACCTATAAACTCATAATAATTCTTTATCTCTACACCATACATATTCATAATGTTTCAATTTCCTAAGATCGAGTTGCATTAATCTCGTCCTAGCCTGAACTTTGATCCCCTGAATTAAGCTTTCTGGCCTAAGAACATAGCCTTCCAATCTACACTTATTTCTACTCATCCATATGCCATAATAAACAGCTACAACCAAGGACCAGAAAATTTTCCTGATGAAGCCTGTATGCATACGCATTCTGATCAGTTCAGCAGGATAATGTCCTCCCCTAGGCTTAATCTGAGTCCAAACTGTGAGACAATCAAAACATCTACGTGCATAGCAACAATCCTGGAAGATATGTTTGTGACTTTCAGGATAATTCTCACACAGAAAACAGCAATCTCGTCCAGTGAACCCCATTCTTCCTATTCTGTCCAGAGTTAGCAATCTTTCCTTTACTGCCAGCCAAAAAATGAAGCAATGCTTTGGAATATTCATCCTATTCCAAACAATGCAACTATAACTATCTCTAGGTAGATTAGCACCATCCAACCAATTATATCCTTTGAGAATTGTATACCTATCTCCCCCTTCCTGCCAAATGCCAGTTAGAAATCCATCCTTGTAAGTATCTTTGACTGCACAAACCTTCCTCCATGCCCAAGAGCTCGAGCTACTAGGCTGATAAGTGAGCCAAGATCTTCCTTTCAAGTAAATAGCATCCACCCATTTGATCCAAAGCAGGTCCTTCTTAACCAGAACCCACCAGGCTAGTTTGCCTATAGCAGCCACATTCCACATTCTACTGTCAACTAATCCCAGACCTCCATTCTCCTTCTTTTGGCACAAAATATTCCAGGAGACAAGAGGGGCCTTAGAGTATGCTTCCTCCCCCTCCCAAAGAAAGTTCCTACACATTGCCTTAAGCTTGTCAAGAACCCCCATAGGAAGAATGAAAATCTGTGCCCAATAAGTATGAATAGTACTGAGCACAGCTTTCACCAAAGTAAGCCTACCCGTGTATGAGATCTTCCTTCTATTCCATCCTTTAATTCTAGCAATCATCTTTTCAATCAGAATATTACAGTCATGCTTTGAAAGTCTCTTATGGGAGATATTCACACCCAAGTACTTAAAAGGCAATCTACCTTTGGTGAAGCCAGTTTGTTGAAGAATGAAATCCTCAGTCTCCCTTTCAACCCCATTCATAATCAATTCAGACTTGTCTTTGTTAATCTGTAACCCAGAAGCTTTAGAAAAACTATTAAAACCCTCAACAATCATAAAGAGTGACTTGATATCTCCTTTACAAAAAATAAGGAGATCATCAGCAAACATAAGATGATTCAGTTTTAAGCCTTTGCAAAGATGATGGAATTTAAACCCAGGAAGACCACCTATAACCTTAAGGATTCTACTCAAGTACTCCATACAAAGAGTAAACAATAAAGGTGACAAAGGGTCTCCCTGTCTCAAACCCCTCTTCCCCTGAAAATAACCATATGAATTCCCATTCAGCACAATAGAATAAGAGGTGGTTGTAATGCATTGATGAACAAGCCTAATGAAATGAGTAGGAAAGTTCAAACTCTGCAACAGCCTTAAGACAAATTCCCATTCAATGGAGTCATATGCTTTCCTCAAATCCACCTTAATCATGCATCTGGAAGAAGAGTTCCTCCTGTTATACAATCTCACAAGATCTTGTCTGATAAGGATATTCCCCATTATACTTCTTCCTTTAATGAAAGCAGCTTGAGATGGATTAATAATACCAGGAAGAATTTTGGACAACCTATCACAAAGGAGTTTAGATATGATTTTATACACTGTATTACAGCAGGCAATGGGTCTGAAATCTCTAACATTAATAGGGTTTTCCTTCTTAGGAATCAACACTATATTAGTAGCGTTAATCTGTTTTAACAACTTGCCTGAAATAAAGAAGTCCCTAACTGCCAGGCAAATATCATCTTTAATTACCCCCCAACTAGCTTGAAAGAAGCAACTAGTATATCCATCAGGGCCAGGACTTTTCTCCATAGGTATAGAATGAACAATCCTCCTAATTTCCTTCTCAGTAGGGATGGTACAAAGACCTTCCCATTCCTCTTGTAAGACCTTAGGACCCTCTCTCATGATATGAGGAAAGAACTCAGAAATAGGAGCACAGGATCCTAATAACACTTTATAATACTCCTCAAAGGCCTTCTGGATATCCTCAGTCTTATCATACATAACACCATTAATCCCTTCAATTCTGAATACCTTGTTTTGAATTTGTCTCTGCTTAATAATCCTATGAAACATTGCAGTATTCGCATCACCATCCTTAGCCCACTGACACTTGGCCTTTTGTCTCAGAAACTCCTCTTTAGCCTTAGCTAACATTCTATAACTTAGTCTAGTTTGTAACTCCTTATCCATGAGAGCACTACTAGTAGGATCAGATTGCAGTTCCTTCTGACAGTTAATCATCACTTCAAAAGCAACATCAGCATTCCTCTCTAAGTCTGAAAACAGCTCCCTATTCAAACCTTTAAGTAAAGGCTTCAGCAACTTCATTCTGGTAATCACTCTAAACATTGGGGTACCCTCTACCTGTTTAGACCAACCCAACTGCACAATATCCTTATAAACCTCAACCTTACTCCACATATTGAAAAACTTGAAAGGCTTCTTTTGAAAACTAGCTGTTCCACCCTCCTCTATTAGACATGGACAATGATCAATGTCTCCTTCAGGACCATAATATGCATAAGCATTAGGCCTAAATTGAAGCCAATTATCATTCACCAAAACCCTATCAATTCTACTAAACACCCTAGTCCCACTAGGCTGTTTATTATTCCAAGTGAAGAAAGCTCCAACTGTTTTAATGTCACATAACTCACAAGCATTAATAATATTCTGAAAAGGCCTGGTCTCAGCATCCTTAACAGGGAGACCAATCTTCTCACTTGCATTCAAAACATTGTTGAAATCACCAAGAATAATCCATGGCTCCACCATATTAAGACGAATTAAATCATTCCACAAAGGAGTTCTTTCCTCAATCTTATTAAAGCCATACACAAAAGTAACAAAAAACCTTCTATTATCAGTTAACTGTTGCAATTGCACATGAATGAACTGATCATACTTCTCAATGATATCCACCTTACACCTATGATTCCTCCACAACACCCAAATTCTGCCACCCTCATGACAATCATTATTAGTTACATATGACCAACCATGACAAACATTATCAGCCACTTTCTTTAGAGACAAGGATTTCACCCTTGTCTCAAGGAGCCCAAACATCTCCACCTCAGCCTGGTGGAGATACCACTTAATATATTTTTGTTTAATCACATTATTTAGGCCCCTTACATTCCAAACTCCAATTCTAACCATGATGAGATGAGGAACCCCCATCCCCACCTCCTTTATCAACCAATTCATTTTCCTTCCCCAAAGCACTGTTAAACTGCAACATAAATCCACTCTGTTGTCCATCAGGCATCCTAGTCTCATGTCTTGTAAGTCTAGTAATAACTCGTGCAGGAGTCAATAAAGCACCATAGTTTAAATTAACAGGTGTATTTGCTGGTGTCTCTTCCTTTTCCTTATCTGTCACCACTTCCTTTTGTGCAGATATTCTATCTACATTCTTTGATAAGAGTGGGAATTCAACCTGGTCATTCATCCTTATACCACCCTCCTTCCTTTTCCAAACTTGTTTTTGCATTACTGGCAGTTGAACTGGTTTAACAACAATTGGTACTCTGTTCTTCCTACAGGCCTCCGACTTGTGACCCATTCCCTTACAAACCTGACACGTGATTGGAACCCAATCATACTCCACAGCCACTCTAACCTCCACTCCATTCTCATCCTCAAAAACAATTTGATTAGGGAATTGCTGATCCACCTCAACCTCAATTAGAATTTTCGCAAATCCAAGTAAGGTTCTCATCTTAGTAATTTCATCAATTCTATGAAATTTGCCTATTAAGGAGGCCAATTTCTCCAAACATCTATCCCCCCAGAACTTCAAATCTAATCCAACCAATTTAACCCAGATAGGCACTGATTTAACAGAGACCTTGTCCATTCTCACATTAGGATTCCATGGCCTGATAATAACTGGTTTACCATCCATCAACATTATACCTTTATTCAATATCAGTTTCTGATGCTCTAATTCCTCAAATCTAACCATAAATAATCCACTGGGAAGAAAGGATATCTTAGACACTTTATAATCCTTAAAGGTCCTGCGAAGAAAACCTTCTAGCACCATTCTAGGAGGGTTTGCCCCCATAACATAACCATAAATAGCAGAGGACCAATAATTAAGTTCCTCCGCTACATCCTCCATAGTGAGCTTAAGAACAGTACCTTTTGAGACTACATCATCCACTTCGCATTCTGCAATAGATTCCAATTTATCCTCACGTGTGCGCGCCATCGCTTGCTTCTTCCTTTTAGAAACAACCTCTTGCCATTGATTCCCCCGTCCTTCATTTGACTCATTATGTTCCATTTGTTCTTCATGAAGACGATCCTGAACCAAATTTCTCGCCTCAGTTATGATATTGTCTATATTTGTCAACGAATTTTTTTCCGCACTGTTACTCTCCAAATTATTAATATTATTAATATTTGACGTATTACTTAAATCTATAGAATTGTTTGTGTTTGTATTAATTGATGCATTAATATTTTTACTATTTAATTTTGTGTTCACCTGAGAATGATTGCTAGATTTGTTTTTAGCCATTGCTCAAAAACCAAGAACCCTAGAAAAATTAGAGAATCTTCTCTCTAACTTTCTCTCTCATCATTCTTAATTAACTTTTATATCCACATTTAAAACTCACTCGACTAATCTTTAGTCAATATTAATAAGGGACTAACTAAAATGTATCTTTATACAATATGATTAGTTTTTCCATTGGGGTTCCTCCCTATAGGTGTGACCGAGAAGGATCAGCTGGACACCGCCGTCAAACGGCAGTAACGTCAAACTCTAGTCAGCTGAGCGTTACCGATATACATTGACCAACTGACGAGTATGTTATAAATATATCCCAAATTTATTCCTTTGATGAGATTTATTTAGTAAACGCACAATTGTGGAGGACACCTACTTTAACAATCTCTCACTTGTCCGATACAAGTTTAATTAGTCCCTTATATATGTAAACCGAACTTATATTATATTATAAGATGTATATTATACACTTAACTTAAGGCCTTTCGGTCACACCTATAGGAAGTAGCCCAATAGAAATACTAATCATTTGTATTTGATACAGTTTGATTAGTCCCTTATATATGTTGACTAATATTTTAGTCAAGTGATTTTTAATTAAGATGAACGAGTTTGGAACTCGGGCCTAAGGGATCTATTAATCAATTATATTTAGTCAAGTGAGTTTTAATTAAGATAAACGAGTTTGGAACTCGGGCCTAAGAGATTTATTAATCAATTATATATGATAATTGACTAATAAATAATTTATCTTATTTAATATGATTAAGTAAGACAATATTTAGTAATTAATAGTTAATATACTAAATTAATTGAGGTATTTATAAAAATCGTGAGGTGGAGGTAAAAGGCTAACTATAATTACAAGGAGTTGTAATATTAGCAAAATGGGTATCTAATGACCCATTATATATTGATATAAGGGTCAAATATCACTTAAAATGTAAGTGTATATTATTCAGTTAGTCCCTTATTAATATTGACTAAAGATTAGTCAAGTGAGTTTTAAATGTGATGAACGAGTTTTGAACTCGGACCAAAATATTTTATATGTAGTAATTGACAAATAAAATATTTAGCTTATTTTATATGATCAAATATAGTGAAATTTAGTTATTAAAGGTTAATTACTAAATTCCTTGAGGTATTTATATGTCTTGTGAGGTAGTGGTAATTAGCTAATAAATACTACAAGGAGTCTTAATATTAGCTAAAATGGGTATCCAATGACCCATTATATATTGATATAATGGTCAAATATCACTTAAAATTTAAGTGTATATTATTTAATTATTTGTATCATTTAATAGTTAAATGGTCTAATTAATAATTAATTATATTAGATAATTAAGTATTTGACTTATAAGTATTTGTGGGACAAATAATAAAAGTCAAAAATGGACCCATATACCCAAGATGGACCGAATTCCATCCACTCACAATTAGGTGAGAGTTTGGTGAATTTTCCACTTATATGTAACAACCCGAAAAGTACCCAATTTTTCCTAGTGAAAATATTTACTAACACTTTTCAGTAGAACTTAGGTTTTAAAATAGAAATTTTCGTTCGGAGTTGTATTTTGAAATTCCGCGTTCGTATTTGGAATTTTTGAGGGATTTCATGAAAAGACCGTTTTTAGTCATCTTTGACTTTTCTTGACTTTTAAGTCGTCTTTGACTTTTCCTTGACTTTTTAAAGTCGTCATTTACTTTTTCTTGACTTTTAAGTCGTCCTAAACTTTTCTTGACTTTTAAGTCATCTTCGACTTTTCTCGACTGTTCAGTCAACTTTGACTTCCGTTGACTTTTTCCCGACTCGTCTCATAAGTTTGAAGACCGAAATTTTATTTAAAAAAATAATATTTTTGATTTATTTTTATTTAGATTTATTAAGATTTATCATAATTTAATATAATTATTTTGAATTTATTCGGAATTTAAAGAATAACGTTTTACGGTTTTAAACCGAACATCATTTAACTATTCCCGACTCATCGTAAATCCCGAAACAAACCGAAACTCGACTTTGGCATGAGTCACGCGCCCATGTCATCGTTTTCCACTCACTTAGATATTTTAATTCTTTTGATTAAACTAATAGAATATCTTAGATATTTTCAACTTTATCGATCAGTTAACGAAAATTACGCAAATCGTTTACAAAACCGCTTTCTCTCCTATCCTCACGGTTTTTCTTCTCTCTTTGACTTGATATTTTCTTTCTTTTCATTACAATAACATAATATCTTGATATTTAATTCAATTAACTTAATATCTAATTAATTACGGTAATATAATTATTATACCGGGTCAATTCCATAACAACAATGTCAAACCCAACTCACTATTTTGCTCTATAAACTCACGGCTCACACACTCCACTTTACTCACAAACAACTTTTCATTTTTCAACAAATCAAATTAAGATCAAAATATCACTTTCTTTAATCGTTCTTGAGCGTTCTTCGCGTTCTTCATCCGTTCTTCATCGTTCTTGAGCAAAACCTTCATAAAACCTTCATTTCTTAATTGAATCCGTCCTAACTTATATTTCTAGAATCTCCTCTTCGCTCTCCATCTTCAAGTACGGTTTAATTTCAAATCCGACAAAATCGTTTTCAACATTTAATTATGGAAAATCAAGTTTAAGTTCTAATAATGTTTTTCTTGTC
>JAIUZE010007914.1:0-79381 GCA_022085475.1 Heliosperma pusillum | reverse complement strand
CATAGACACGGCTAAGACATCTATACTCCAATTTTCTCTGATAGGTACAAATCTGGCACACTTGGTTAGACGGTCTACAATAACCCAGATGGCATTCTTTCCACTAGAAGTTCTAGGTAAAGCCATCACTAAGTCCATAGAAATAGACTCCCATTTCCACAGAGGAATTTCCAAAGGTTGCAGCAAACCTCCGGGTCTTTGATGTTCAATCTTCACCTTCGGACAAGTAAGACATTTACTAACATACTCCTTTACTTCAATCTTCATCCTAGGCCACCAAAACTGTGGTCTCAAATCTTTATACATTTTGTCACCGCCAGGATGAATAGAATAAGGAGAAAGGTGAGCTTCATCAAGTATTCTCTTTCTCAACTCAGCACTTCTCGGAACATACATTCTACCATGGTAACGCAGGTAGCCATCATTATCCACCACACAATCCGTAGCTTGCTCAAGTAATATTTTTGCTCGTATGGCGATAAAAGTAGCATCCTCCGGTAAACAAGTACGAATCTCTCGATAGAAATCGGGTTCCGCAGTCAAAGCACCAAGATAATCGAATCCTTTCCCAACCAACTGTATCTTAAGCTTCTGAAATTCTGTTACCAGTTCATCGGGTAAAGTACTAAGAGCATTCAATGAATGACTAGTCTTTCTACTCAATGCATCTGCCACAACATTTGCCTTTCTTTCATGGTAAATCAACTCGGCATCATAATCATTCACTAACTCTAACCATCTTCTCTGTCTCATATTCAACTCCTTTTGAGTAAAGATGCACCTCAAGCTTTTATGATCGGTATAGATTCGACAATGAACTCCAATAAGATAGTGTCTCCAAGTTTTCAATGCATGCACCACAGCTGCTAACTCAAGATCATGAGGCGGGTAGTTCACTTCATGAACCCTGAGTTGTCGAGAAGCATATGCAATGACTTTTCTATTCTGCATTAAGACACATCCCAAACCATGCTTAGAAGCATCACAATAGACATCATAATCAGCTTCATCATCTGGTAAAGTCAACCCCGGTGCGGTAGTCAATCTCTTCTTTAATTCCAAGAAGGCATTTTCACATTCATCGGTCCAGATATACTTTGCTTCCTTCTTTAGCAATTGAGTCATCGGTCTTGCTAACTTAGAGAAATCTTTCACAAACCGACGGTAATAACCCGCTAAACCAAGGAAACTCCGAATCTCGGCCACATTTTTCGGACTCTTCCATTCCACCACGGCCTCAATCTTAGCTGGATCGACCATAACACCGTCTTTTGAAATGACATGACCAAGGAAAGATACCTCGGGCAACCAAAATTCACATTTAGAGAACTTAGCGTACCATTTTTGGCGTCGAAGAACACCCAAAATGGTTCGGAGGTGATCAGCATGTTCTTCCTTAGATTTAGAAAAGATCAAAATATCATCAATGAATACTACAACACATTTATCGAGGTACTCGCTGAAGGTACGATTCATCTGATCTTGCCCTTCACCTGAGGAGAAAGTTTTCCCAGGTAAAAGAATGCCTTGTCTTCCTCCCTTTTAATAAGCCGAGTGGCATAATGAGCCAACTCGTTGAATTTGGTCGTGAACTCCTGAACTGAGAGACTTCCCTGTTTGAAGTCCATGAATTCCTTCAGTTTCTGCTGCCTCAATTCATCAGGGTAGAACCTTGTCTCTAATAGCTCACGGAAACGAGTCCAACCAAAACCAGGTTCCAACTTAGAAGTAGGGCCAGTAAGTGACCACCACTGATCAGCTTCCTTCACTAAGAAGTGGGAAGCCAGACGGACTTTATCCGCTTCAAGAACATCATAAAGAGAAAAGTTCTTCTCCATTTCCCGTATCCATTCCGAAAGCTCGATGGGATCCACTTCACCACCATAGGTTTTGGCTTTGCTCCTAGACAGTTGTGAAGCAACCCATGTATAACTTCCGTGTCTCTCATGGTCGTGATGAGGATTAAGAATAGGATTCGGCTGTTGATTTTGTTGATTTTGCTGATTCTGTATAATAAGAGTAAGAGCTTCTAGGATCGCGTTATCAACTCTCGGAGGCATCTTGCAAAAGAAACACAGATTAGTACTTATCATTTAGCAAGCACAAAGAGACTACAACATAAATCCTAATCTACCCATCCTACCATTCTATCTCACAAGTTTATTATTTTATTAAGGTCAAGTTATTTATACTAGGGTACACAAACGTGCGTCGGGAGCGAAATGCTCTGATACCAACTGTGACACCCTCGAATTTGCGGAAAGATAAACAAGTAATTTAAATAAATAAAAGATGAGAATACGTGTTTAATAGGTTCACTTTAGTGAAAATCGGTAAATTTTAAAACCGGAACCTACCATTAAATATATTCATCATAACAAAGGTGTCTTAAAGAAAAAGGTTCATAACAAAAAGGAAATAATATTATACATAAGAAGTATCTAAAAACGGGAGACATATCTCCCTAAAAAAAAAATAAATACGTAATAAATAGAGTGTATTCAATAAATACAAACTATGAACCGAATATAGGTCCAAGGTTAATACTTCGCTCGCTAGCTCGTCAATGTACCCCAAGTATGCATTCACCACCTGTTCGACCGCATTAAATATAAACACGGAAGCCACAGTCAGTGGGGAGTAACTCCGAGTCCTCCCAGCCACGAAATGTCGAGTTTAATAAAACATGAATAACATAAAAGAGATGTATATGGAAAATACAAAGCCTTAACATATACGATATGCTTTTCATGTTATGAAATAAATAACTAACATATAACCTAGCATATGACGGCTAAGCTACTCATGCAAGCTATCATGTGAATCAGTTAACAACCGGTAATCCAAACTCTATCAACCGTAGCCGGCTTGCATCTCACCTTCTACGATTCATAGAATCATCAAACATGAAAGACCAATACGTCTAAAAACAGGCATAAGTTCTTAGCACAGTCAATAGTCGACTTCTGTAACTCGAGTCTATACCACAAGGTAGGATAAACATCCTAGTCCTAGACTGCGCATACCTAGCGACAACAGCTAACCCATTCCCTGTCTCATGACCAAAAGTACATGAGAATCTCTACTAGGAGACCCCCTACGCAGAGTTGGCTAGTACTTAAGCTGGCTCCATTCCCAAAGTGGAAGCAATTAGGCAGCCATGCCCCGGCTTGGTATCAAAATCCCAGGCCAGTGACACAAAAGCTATCAAGCTGTGAACTATATACTCGTTAAAGATAGTAAGGTCTATCAATGTCATGGTCTAAGGTACTCATTTAGAATTAGAATGGTCAACACGCCATAAAAATCATACTTCTCTTAGTACTACTTAGTCACATGACATATATCAACAATTAAACATCCCCGGGAAAAACTTCCTAATCATGTGACTAATTGCATATAATCATACTTCAAATATCATACATAATCGCCTCATATCTACTAAGGCTCGATTCATTCATTCTTAAATAAAAACCTTACCTGAAAGACATCCCCGACCCGATGTCCCGCGACGGGTCTCAGTCCAACGGGGCTGACTAGATCATAGTTTACAAACCCGTTTGGTCAACCGCTAGAAACATGATTCCTTAGCCTTTAGTCTTGAACATAAGAACATCATTTTCAAATGTTCATGCTATTTATTCTAATTTCTAACATGTAATTATTATTCTTACGAAACCACCCCCGCTGACTTAAAGGTATCAATTAAAACTACAAATCTCATGCTATAATTTATAACATGTGAGAAATAATAATATTATGAAAACCGTTTAATTAAATAATTTACTTATTAAAATTTCCCACTTGCTAAATATTAGAAAACATGATATAATAATAACAATAAACTCAAAAACCGTCACAAGCCCAAAGGAGGGCTCACGGGTCAGCCGGGCCTGGACCGGGCCGAGACTGAACCGGGCCTGGACCGGGCCCACGGGCCTGGTTTGGGCCTGTTTTGGTCAACCATTTCTAAAATCGTTTCTTAATATTTCACGCATGCTTAACATATTTAAAACCCGTCAAAACAACAACAAAACAATCAAGTATCGACACAAGCCCAACGGGCCAATTAACGGCCAACCAAGACCGGGCAGCCGGGCCTGGACCGGGCCTGCCGGGCCTGTTTCTCGGCCACCAGTCACGGCCACCACCAACAACAACCCCAAATTTATTTCTAACATGTTTTAATTAACAACCATCCATTTTAACAACCAATTCAACCATCATTCATACTAAAATTATGATTTTGAACAAATCATCCAACATGTCAAGAACACAAAATATGTTAAAAACTCATAAAACTTAATAATAATAACAACCTAGCATGTTACTACTTAAAACCGTAAATAACAAAAATAAATGTGACATTAATTCGTCGAGTAACTCGGTAATCGTTACCTTAGCTAGTACAAAACCAAATAACACCAAAATAAGACCTAAAAACCCGTCTACTAATCTTCTTCTAAAATATACGAGTCACCAAACTCGTCTTCATAATCTTCTCCTATAAGAAATGACAAAAATAACATTATTAGTATTAAAACTTGATTTCAACCATTAAAGTGTTGAAAACGATTTTGTCGGAATTGAAAATGAAACGTACACGGAGATGAAGAGCGTAGAGGAGACTCTAGAAATATAATTTAGAACGGATTTGGCCAAGTAACGAAGGTTTTGTGACGATTTTGCTCAAGAACGATCAAGAACATGAAGAACAATTGTGATTATATTAAAGAAGGTATTAAGTAGATATTAAGTTGATTTAATGTAAAATAGAAAGATAATTAGTGAGTAAGAGGGGAGGTTGGGACCGTGTAATATAGAGGATTAATGGGAGTCGGTTTTGAACTTGTTGTTACTGGATTGACTCGGGTTTTATAAATATCTTAGATATTATGGTAAATATCTAGATATTATTAGATATTATGTTAGTTTAATCAAAAGAAATGAAAATATCTAATCCTAAGGGACAAGAGGGAGAGGCGTGTGGAGGAGGAAGAAGTCGGGTCCGGGTTTAAGCGATTTGTTGCGGAATTTAAGTTGACAGATCGATAAAGTTACAAATATCTTAGATATTTCTATTAGTTTAATCAAAAGTAATCAAAAGCCCTAAAATGAGGGAAAAAGGTGCCTTGGGGCGTGTGGCACATGTAGGAGTCGGGTTTTGGTTTTGTTTCGGGACTTAAGTTGACTCGGGAATAGTTAAATGAAGTTCGGGTTTAAACCGTATAACATACTCTTTAATTCCAAATAAATTCAAAATAATTATATTAAATTATCATAAATTCAAATAAATCGTAATAAATTAAAATAAATTAAATTTATTACTTTTCAAATATAATTTCGGTCTTTCAAATTACGGGGTGTTACAATGATGGTCTTCCTTCAAGGTTTAGCCGGCTTAGATGATCCGCCACCACATTCTTCACTCCTTTCTTGTTCTTTATCTCTACATCAAATTCACTTAGGAGAAGGATCTACCTCAACAACCTTGGTTTTGCATCCTTCTTTGCCACAAGATATCTAATGGTGGCATGATCGGTGTAGATGATCACCTTTGTGCTCAAGAGATAGGATCGAAATTTCTCTAGGGCATATATCACACCAAGGAACTCCTTCTCCGTTGTAGAGTAAATATTTTGGGCGTCATTCAAGAGTGTAGATGCATATTGAATCACATGGGGTCCGTTATCACTCTTTTTACCCAAAACCACTCCCAATGCGTAGTCACTTGCATCGGTCATGATTTCAAATGGGAGGTCCCATTGAGGTGCTTGAATAATTGGTGCGGTGACCAATCTCTCCTTCAAATCATCAAAAGCTTTCCTACAACAGGCATCAAAGACAAACTCCGCTTCTTTGTGCAAAAGCTTACATAGGAGGTTTGCAATCTTTGAAAAGTCTTTAATAAATCTCCGGTAGAACCCGACATGTCCTAGAAATGACCTAATATCTCGGGTGTTGGATGGATAAGGTAAGATTTTGATAATGTCAAACTTAGCCTTATCCACCTCAACCCCCCTTTCCGACACTACATGTCCTAGAACGATGCCACTAGTCACCATGAAATGACTTTTTTCCGAGTTTAAGATGAGATGGGACTCTTGGCATCGCTCTAAGACAAGGGAAAGGTGTTTTAGACATGCATCATAGGAGTCCCCATGGACGGTGAAATCGTCTGTGACAACCCTCGCGAATGCGGAAATAAAACATAACAAGCATGTGAATTATAAAGCGGAAAATACGATGTTTTTAAAACTTTTTACATGAAAGATAGAAATACGAGGAATGTCAATAATTACAAACCAAATATAAAATACTACAAGAGACGTAGTCTCTCAAAATGTTATCAAAGTAAATGTGATTAGCAAACAAGCTAAATAACGTCTAGAGGTGTTTCAATCTAGGGACAACGCCCGCTAGCTCACACCTGAACCCAAAATATCAAGCAAAAAGCCATCCAAATCAAGCAACCTGTTCATTCATGAAAAACATGAACGCCACAGTCAGTGGGGAGTAACTCCGGATTCTCCCAGCCATATCACATTAAACGTACATAAAAGGAAATACAAAAGTAGAAGCATGCATATATAGATATACATGTGAAATACGATAAGGATAGATAGGCAATTCAATATATAATGATAAGAGCATATGAAGTGTGACAACCCTCGAGAATGCGGAAAGATAAAACATACAAGCATGTGAAAAGATATGCGGAAATACGGTATTTTAAAAACCTTTATACATGCAAGATAGGAAAATAAAACGAGGAGTGTCAAAATATTACAACTAAGTAAGGAAATACAACAAAGAGACGGGGTCTCTTAAAATGTTAACAAAGAACAAGTGTTTAGCAAAACTAGCTAAAATCGTCTAGAGGTGAAACTTCCAGGGACAACGCCCGCTAGCTCACACCCGAACCCCAAAGTATCATAGCCAAAAAGTCATCCAAGCAAGCAACCTGTTCATCCATGAAAAACATGAATGCCACAGTCAGTGGGGAGTAACTCCGGGTTCTCCCAGCCATATCACATCAAACGTACATATAAGGAAATACGAAAGTAAAGTCATGCATATATAGATATCCATGTGAGTTACGATAAGAATAGATAGGCAATACGAAATATAATGATAAGATCATGTGGAAATCAAATCCGAACCATCATGCTATTCAAAGACTCGGGAAAGACACTCTTAGGCAATCGAATACGCTCACTAGGGCTTGCATCTCACCGTTAGCGGTATAAGATTGATAAGATTGAGACTCGACAGACAAAGCAGTCAAGTCATGCGATGATTACACAAATCCAACATATTATCATCCATTCACGAACCAAGACACTGACGGTGTCCAATCATGCAATGACCATGAATAATATCATGAAATCACGCATTCAAAGACCACGACACAAGACGACAACTCTCACGGTAAATGAAACGCACTAGCACCGTGTACATGGCAAGTATGATTAAAGGCATCCACGGGATCACATTTCCCTGAACTCATACGCGATGCTTACATTTCTTATGTTCACTAATTTCCTCCGGTAGGACGACGATAATAATACGGTCCTAGTCTAAACCTGGCCAGACTCTCGGAATAACGTGTTCCGATTCGACATGCGATAAACGTTTCGCATCCAAGACTCGGTCACTCATAGACGCCGAGTACCCCAAATTCGGTCGATAATTCACGAAAGAGGCGGAAAAGAGCTCAAGCCTCATAACAAGCGGTACGCTACATGCAAATAACACCACCTCGCAAGTACACAACATTTGACGGCCGGTTCGATCAACGCAATGCGTTCAACTCCTAACAACGTCGTCGTATGCCCACTAACACATGCATTTAAGCAGTAGGATACCTCTCCGTTCCGACATTCCAGCCTTACGAACGGGAAGGTAGCCAAGGGAATGAGAGTACAAAGCACAAGACAAAACTGTGCTCAAACCGTAACATTTGTAAAAACCGACTCAAAGGGGGACATACCCAAAACCGTCACAAAACATGTGATACAAGCGAAAGAAATATCATATATCCAAAACATGAATATTATAAGTCACTACGTAAAATTATACGATAAACGAATCATGCGAACTAATATGAATTACGAGTTTTAGAAATTATATAAGAAAAACACAGCCGTGTTCCAGGCCGGTCAGGAGGGAGGCGGCCGGTAGCCCGGCTCGGAGCACAACAACACACAAAAAGCAAGTTTGGAAACTAACTAAAACAAGGGTCCACTTCAAACGGTCATAACTAGAGTTTTATATATGCAAATGCAGAAATTGTAAGTCGAGGTGATAGCTTATCCTCTTACGGTTCCAACGAATGGTCACAAGCCCAAAACAAGCAAGTAACGAAGGAGATATGTGCATTCTACGAAAAAGGGTCGGTGCAGTGAATTCCCAGCCGGCCACTGAACCGGCAGCCGGTACTTCGGCCAGGAGCACATCTTAGCCGAGAACAACATACACAAGTTCAATCATTTTCAATTCTCACAATCTACTTCTATTAACTATCAACAATCAATATTCATCATCAACAATCATCAACTAACAACAATTATCATCAAAATCATAATTTCTAAGCTTTCTAATTGTATTCCAAAAACGAATTCTAACATGGAAATCATGTAAAACACCGTAAATGATATCGAGTAACCCTTCACCGTTACCTTTACGCGTCTTTAATCGATTACTAAGCTTTCCTAGTAGTCTCCACCTACAATTAGGTAATAAAAGATGAATATATTTCACCTTGAGAAAGACGGATAATTTAAAAAGCGAGAAAGACGATGATTTTAATATCAAAACGGATAGAGGAAGGTAATAGGAGAAGAATGAGACGAACTTACGTGAATTCTATCAAAGAACGAAAGAGCTATGAAGATTCAAAGATCGAAAATCAAGAGGGAGGCAAGATTTTGATTTCTTAAGGAGGAAGAAAAGTTTTGGTTTGTGTTGAAATGATTTAGGTTAACGTTAGAAGGGAGTATAAGTAAAGGGTGAGTCGGAAAAGTCAATGAAAGTCAAAGGCGGCTCAAAAGTCAAGAAAAGTCAAAGACGACTTAAAATTCAAGAAAAGTCAACGACGACTTAAAATTCAAGAAAAATCAAAGACGACTTAAAAGTCAAGAAAAGTCAAAGACGACTTAAAAGTCAAGAAAAGTCAAAGACGACTTAAAAGTCAAGAAAAGTCAAACTCGCCTTAAGACGGGATTCTCATGGAATCTCGCGGAAATTCCAAATACGAACTCGGAAATTCTAAATTCGACTCGAAACTTTAAATTCTAAATTTAAACTTAAATTTGCTGAAAAGATTTCGTAAAATATTTCTACTAGAAAAATAGGGTACATTTCCGGGTGTTACAGTTTAGCTTGGGGGAATTTGAGAAGTGTTAATTTGTATGATTTTATCCCTTCATTTTAGCTCGATTTGATATGGTTTATCCACTTTAAGAAGTGGTTTTATGAGCTAATCTCTCCTTTGCAGTATTTCTCGTGCTTTAATGTCATTTGTAGGAATTGAGTCGTTTCTACTTCAAATCCCGTCATTTGAAGGAAATATGAGCAAGGAGAAGCTAAGAAGGACGATTACGTAGGGTTAAAATGGCATGCTATAAAGATCTAGAGGTTCCGAGTCAAAGGGAAAAAGTTTCAAGTCATTCCGAGCTCATATGCACAAGTTGCGACGGTTTTACTATTCGTCGACGAAAGTTGTCTCAAACTTCATGCTCCGACCCTTAAACCTTGGGGACATGATCAAGCTCAAATAAGGGAGGAAATGAGTCCCAAGAGGTGTTAGTTACGTCCCCATTCGAATCTAAAGTCAATGGAGTCAAGGTAGATAAAGTCACGTACCAAGGGAAGATCAAATGAAAGTCAAAATTCTGAACAGACAACATCCCCGATCGGGGATCCATAAACCCGATCGGGTATGTCTTCTGATGAACGCTTCTTGGCTCTTCTTCTACCAAGCCTTAATGGAGTGCTTTATTAGGTTGTCTAGCGTATGAATCCGGACGCATTTGGGCAGCCTCTCAATCCTATAAATAGTCTATGCATCACACACAAATAACATGTACAAAAACACTTCTCTCTTTAGATTAGTTTTTCTTCTTTCTCTCATCTTTCTTAGTTTATTTTAGTTTTAGTTTTCTCTAGTTTAGTTTAGTTCTAAGTTTTTGTTCAATTGTATGGTTCTACTTGTAATTGGAACTCAAGTTTCCGGGTTTGCGTTTCCTATTCAAGTTCTTATTCCATTTCGATCTTTGCTCATCCTTTCCGGTAATCTTTATTCTCGTGTTTACATTATAGTTTCATTTTCTTTTAGTATTTCCTTTATCATGTTTACCATTCTTAGTTTTATAATCTTAGTTGCCCTTTCATTGTTAATCATGCATAAGTAATCGTTTTTCTAGGGTGTAGGGTAGCCATGTTAGGTTAATTAAAAGATGAAAATTGGATAAAGAAATTGTGCCTTTAAAACGTTGTGTCTATGCATGTTTGGATTGTAACGATGGTTAACGATTTCTGGCCAAAATCATTGACTAAAATGGAATTCTTTTCCAAGGTAGAAATACGTGAATTGAATAGACAAAGCATGACATGGTAGATTAAGACCTAGTAAATTGCCTAAAAGCCTGCTAGACCATCTGATCTATGATTGTAATGAACACATCATTCTTACGAACTCACAATGAATTATTTGCATGTTCTAAATCCAATTCCATCAATATGTTAATCTACATGTGTGAACCTAATTTCCTAGATTCTTTTCTTTATTGCATTGATTCATTTTTATTATAGCATTTAGTAATTAGTGACAAACATTTGCCAATCGTACAAGATAGAGCTCTAACCATAACTATTCACAAGTATCTCCCGTCTCCCCGAGATCGACCCCTTACTTCTCTAATTACATTAATTTGTTGTTAGCCTAGTCTGGGTTATTTATCTTTGATTAGGGTACGCGACAACCCTGTCAGCGGCGCCTGAAGAGGAGGGAGACGAAAGAAGATGAGGGAGGCGGCAGAGCCTTCACGAACAACGCCAACAACAACAAACTCAGACCACCAATTTCAAGATGTGAAAAATAAAGAAGATGATGTCGTGAGGTAGGCGGAAAGGAGGAGAGAATGAGGGCGGGAGGAGGCGGCAGATAGAGGAGAGGGCGGCAGAGAAAGAGAGATTGTGGCGTGACGGAGGCAAATCTGGGGAAAAAAGAAGGTGGTGGCAGTGAGGAGGGAGGTGTGGTGGAGGTGTTTTCGAGTGGTGGCAGTGGTGTGGGAATGTCGGGGTATTTTTTGTGGGGTGGTTGGTGTGTGTCGGTATTGGTGGTGGTTGGGTGGTGTTGTGTAAGCAATGGAGGATGGATGATTTATTTGGATTTTGAATTTTTTAGGATTTTAGAGAGATGAGAGGCTGAATATTATGTGAGATGAGAGAGAAGTAATGGTGAGAAAAAGTTTATATATTGGATTAGGGTGGATTAGTGATTAATTAGTAAAAGGTAGAGAGAGATTGATATTAATGACATTTTTGGAGTACCAATCTCAGCCATCCATCTCCCTTATCCAATGGCTCTAAAGAGGATTCAACGACTCTAAGGGAAAGGGTCGACTCAATTGATCTTTGTTCTATATATATATATATATAGAATTGGGATCCGGTGAGAACCACTAAGATAATCAGAACCGTGAGAACTCCGCCATAAAAAATTTATTCTTTAAAACTAACAAAATATTTGGATTCGGCGTTGAATTTTATGGCTAGATAACATATTTCTTGGCCGAAAATTTATAAGCTACTGGCGGAAATCGAGTCGAAATAGATTTTACTTTTTTTAATGCACCTAGTAGTCAGTTTCATGTATCTAACAATTTTAATGCACTTACCACTCATTTGCATGCATCTAGAGCTTGTTATTTTCATGCACATAGTAATTATTTTCATGCATGTAACAATTTTCATGCACTTAGTGCTCGTTTTCATGCATTTAGAGTAGTTTTAATTTACCTAATTGAATTTATTCACATTAAGTACATATTTTTTAATATTGTCAATACATTTTGTTTACTTACTGCAAATATTTTGTTTGAATAAACTAAACTAATTGTAAATGATCCATCAAAACTTTCGAAACAAGATTTGGTAGAGATTTTGTGAGAGTTCTCACGGTTCTCATTATTTTAGTGGTTCTCACCGGATCCTTGCTCTATATATATATATATATAGAAATTGCATCATGCGAGTCTAGCATCTTAGGGTGAGTCCGTCCTACCTTTTTGGACCGTCGATCTAAAAAAATGGACGCGTGAGATTAAATCTCGGATAGGTGAAAGAGGCGAAGTTTTGTAATTCCTGGGGTTCTTTTATTTCATCAAAAACTTCATATATCTTCTTTCTCTCTCTTCTATCATATCCTCTGAAATTCATCGTCCTTCTAACGATTTTCTCAATCAATCTTCATTATTTCATAATTAAACTTTTTTCCAATAAACCTTCATCAATTCAAAATTCAATTATTGTTCTAATCAATCATCATCATTTCTTATTAATCATTCATCGTTATCATCGAAAGAAAACCAAACAACAAGACTAAAAAATTGCGTGATTTTGTTACTTATGCTCGATGTGATAATACATGGCATAATCGTAACAATTAGGTTATGTTTTCATTGTGTTATCGTTCTCCGGGAAAATTGATTTGATTTTTACAAGTAATTGCAAGTATATTACAATTATTTAATCTTTTGGTAAATATACTTTAATTAATATCGAGAAGCTGAGAGATTATCTTATTTAACTGGAATTCTCTAGTTTAATAGATGATATTTTTTCAACATATTGTACTTATTGATCAATGATTGTTTATTGTGTTGCTATTTCACATTCTCAGTCACTTTGATTGATTTTGGTACTACATCGTCTTTTTCGTGAACGATGTGATGACGAAACTTCAATAGGCAGACAAATCTTAGGATTGTGTAACCCACTACGACAGTCGTCTTATTCATATTTATCTATAATAACTTGACTAGTCATCATTCATATAATGTTCAATTTGTGTTATCACAACAGTGTAATTGTGTTACAGTAACGACATAACTGTGTTACCATGATACTGTAATCGTGTTACACTAATGGTACGTTTGTGTAATTGTCATATGCAATGAGGGTTGATAAAATGCCAGTGTTACCTGAGTTTATGACTTCTTATAGGGATAACACATATCCCTCTTTATTGGAGGAGTTTTGGACATCCAGAGTAGTCTGTAAGTTCTTGCGGAATTATTTTTTTCCTTACAAAGTTTGGAATTGTTTAAAGTAGCTCTATTTCGTGAAGGATTAACGCTTAGTAATTTATGTATGTGTAAATTGCTCGTGTGTCTTAGAGTGGATTCTCGTAGTATTGGTATTCTACTTTGTGTCATTAAAGGTTAACGGTGTTGAAGTAACAGCATAAGTGTGTTACCATAATAGTGTAACTGCGTTACATTAATAGTATATAGTTATGTTTTTCAATTGTCAGGTTCGTTGAGGTTGATGCAACGTCAAAGTCACTAAGTTTAGGGCTTCATACAGGGAGAACACTATCTCTTTATTAGAGGATTTTTGGGACTCTAGGTCTTGGTTAAGTGCGTTATTGTAACGATATAAGAGTGTTACCCAACAACGAATTGCGATACTGGAAGAATGGTTTTCTGTTACACTAATGTTATAAGTGTGTTATTATAATAGTTTAGCTTTTTAACTAGTAATACTGCAGAATTGTGTACGTCTATGAGTGCCTTATCATGTATGAGTGTCCTCTTGTCTTTCTTTATGATTAAATCTCTTCAAGAACATTCCATTTGCACCGACTGTTCTCCTTGATCTGACTCACACGCCTCAAATTAACGTGGCTGGTGGTTTTTCTTGGTTATCATATTGCATATAACTTAGGTTGCAATACTCATTTGGGGAGAAACCAAATGTTTCCTTTTTTTGGTATGGAAGGGCGCCACGGAGGTCGAGAATTGATGATTGGCAAAAATGCAAACAGAAGGTGGCTTGTTTAGTTAAAGTGCATGAATGTCCCTCAGTCGATGTATCTCAAGCTGGCTTGAGATTAGTTGCTGATAACATTCAAAGAGCTTTGCATCATCGGCTTCAACGTCTAAGAGATACCATTATTGGACTTCTCAAAGGCTCCATAATCGCATGCTGAATTTGTTGTTATCCGGTTATTAATGTAACAATGTTAACTAATTTAATCGTGTTACTTTAACATTTTTCTATCCGGTTATTAATGTAACGGAGTTACTTTAACATTGTTACTTTATCTTCATTATTTTAATAGTATTACTTTTAACATTTTTCATGAACTTTCATTACAGTAACATTATTATTATAAGGTCTTTCACTTAGTTACAGTAATATCGTTACAGCAACAATGTTTATGTAATAGTGTTACAGTAATAGTGTTGCTCTAACATTGTAATTGTAATTTGTTAGTCTTTCAAAAAACATCTTGACAACATAAATTCAGATATAAAAACGATTATAAATCATAAAAAAATATTGAGTTACTTCAAACATTTGTGACGTGTACACAAACACTATCAAAGTAGTAGCTTTAAACTAGCATGGACATCAAATTTTGAGAAGTTTGTACTGGCAAAAACTTACATTATACTCTGCTAGATAATAACATTAAAAATATTAACAATGTTACGATACCAAAAGTAACAATGTTACTGTAATCGTGTCATTGTAGAATGTCACAATGTCACTGGAAAAGTGTCACTGTGACATTGTTATTGAATTATTGTCATCAAATATGTTGTAAAGAAATGGTAATTGAATGAAATGTAATCCCAATAATATTCTAATTGTGTGATAACAAAATAGAACATAGATTTTCCATTAAAAATGAGATTTCACAAACATTATATTAGTTACTATAATGAAAAAATTCATATATTCACACATTATACAACTATAATAAGTAAGTAAATATTATTTGTAGCTTCCTCTTGCGCCCTTTTTCATGCTCTCTCAAGAGAAGAGGCCAAAAAGATGTATCATCCATTGCTACATTGCGAAGTCAATCTTAGTTCCCCAGCAAATGATAAAATTAAAGCCTTACAGGTCTACAATATCTGTGGCGTCTCCAGCATCGCTCATTGGCGCCCAACTGCATATTCCAGATATGCTTCCATCGTCTACTTCTTCAAAGGATAAGTCTCCACAAGCAGTCACCACCCCGGATTCTGCTCTAAAGAAGCATGATGTTCCGTCTAATTTGCATTCGTGTTACGCCTAGTTTGCGCCTAGGTTGCATTCTGGGACTCCTGGTAACATCATGGTAGGTGTATAAATCTTACACATGATTAAATAAGTCTTAATATGCAATTCTTTATCCGAAAGCTAAAGGTGTACTACTTAGATATTTGTACTTCTTATGTTTAATTAGAAGTTAAATTATGACCTTGGAAAATTTAGAACGTCATGTGTAATAATAGGAATGCTTATTTGGAGTGTGTCGGACTATAGTAAAGGTATGATTTTGAATGATGCGGAATTTACCCCTCTCAAATGATACATCCTTCACAATTACAAAAAGCACAACCTGGTACAAGTCGATCGTAGTCGTCAAGGTGTGTTATGGTAACACTGTTACTGTTGTATTGTTACTTTAATAAAGTTAATGTAACGTTGTTACTGTAACTTCATAAAATCTCCAAAAATTAAATACTTAGGGATAACAATAGTTAGTCTACTAAGTACTACTCTATTATGCTATAAAACAACACCAGTACTTCATTCATTTTAACAATAGCATTCAAGCTATGAAAGAACATATTCAAGCTATGAAAGAACATTATACGTTATCAAAGTGGTACTAGTTCGTCTATGCTACCACAGTGGATCTTTTGAGTAATTTTATTTCATAAATTTAGAAATTTGAGAAGTAATACTAAGAGCACGCATAATCATGTGTGAAGATAGATCAATAAAAATGAGATAATCAATCAAGAAATATCATGTGCACAAAGAATCAAGTGTGACATAAAAATGATGTTTCAACAAAGAGTAAAACTCAGATATCAGTATAATCGCTTACAATCACACAATATAACTTCAAAATTGGAGATAAGAACTAAATTAATAAAAATAGTGATGATTTTACCTCTTATTTTGTCGTAACTATGAAATAATCAGATTCGTGATTGATCGATTTTGATTGAACTTTATAAACTTCTCTTGAATTTCGCAGACTTTTTCATTGATATTTTGGGATTTTTTTTCCGTTGAGTTTTTAGGGGTGTTGGTAGGGACATAATGAAAGAGGGGAAATCTGATTTATTTGTCAGGTTTGGTTTTAGGCAGAGACATAGAGCTTCCACGTGGCTCAATGTACATCGTTAGATCTTGCTTCATCCAATGGAATATAATTTTAACATTTTACGAGTGTAAGTTTAATTTTTGTAAAACGGTTTTTTATAGAAAAGTTAGAATTTATTTAATTTTAACATTTTACGAGTGTAACTTGAATGCTTTTCGAGTGTAACTTTAATATTTTTTTCAAACGGTTTTGTATAAAAAATTTTGAATTTATATAATTTTAACATTTTACGAGTGTAACTTTAATGCTTTTACGAGTGTAACTATAACATTTTACGAGTGTAACTTTAGTGATTTTCGGTCATTTTGTGTAAAAGTTTTTAATTTTATTACATGTTGAATTTATTTAATTTAGTACAAATGTATGAGTATAAGTGTAAACTCGATACTATATGACTGTAAATTTAATGCATCAAAATGTAACTTTAGTCCTTTATGAGTGTAACTGTAGTCCGACTAGCGTCAAACAACACCACCATCTTCCACCACCAACTCCACCCACAAAAAAGGTAGATCTAGAATTAAAAAACCAAATCTGAAAAGAAGATTAAAAACTAAAAAATAAACAGATTTGAAACCAACAAGTGTAACTTTTAAGCTCATTTATGTGACTGTAATAAATACGTATGCAACTTTAACATAGAATTTGTGTTACTCTAATAGACAATATGTGTGACTTTAATCGGTCCATCGTCATTGTCAACAACAACTACACCCTTAACTCAGATTTGGAAAAAAAAATCCAAAAAAAATGGAAAAACATTTCTAAAAAAAATAAATATATATAAATATTAAAATAAAAAACAAATCTGACACCCACAAGTGTAACCTTTAAGGTCATTTTGTGTTACTTTAATTAGTAATGAATGTTACTTTAATTGACGATATAGGTGACTTTAACAAATAAAATGTGTAATTTTAATAGAAAATTTGTGTTACTTTAATAGAAGTAATTGACATTTGACACCTTTTTCAAATCTGAAAATATATATAAAAAAACCAACAACTAGATCTGAAAACTCAAAAAAAAGAAAATCCCCAAAAATAAGGTTATTTGTGTTACTTTAATAAAACAAATATATATATGTTACTTTAATAAATAAAAATGTGTAATTTCAGATCTAGGAAAATCCCAAAAAAAAATGTAAAAACAATTATGTGAGATCTAAAACAAACGAAACATTAAACACACAACAACCAATAACAACCCAGATTAGAAGAGGAGGGGAGAGGATATAAGGAGAGATGAGGGAGGCCGGCGGTCGACAGTGGTGGGGACTGTCGGTGGTCGGGATCTGAGTGCAGAAGCCGAAAAGAGGAGGAAGGAGGTACGAGCGGCTGAGAGGAGGAAGACAGAAGGACAACGGAGGACGAAGTGGCGGCCTACTGAGTACAAGGTGGTGGCGTCGACGGCTGTGGTGAGTAGCAGTGATATTAGTCCTAGAGTCCTTTTTAGAGCCATTGGATAAGTGAGATGGATGGATGAGATTGATGCTAAAAAAAAAAGGATTAATATCACTCTCTCTCTACCTTCACTAATTAATCACTAATCTTCACTAATTCAATATATAGGCCTTTTCTCACAATTACTTCTCTCTTATCTCACATAATATTCATCCTCTCATCTCTCTAAAACCAAATTAAATTCAAAATATCTCTTCCTCACTCATCCCCACCCGACCACCACCATTGTCGCCAACACCACCCGACGCCAATGCCAGACCCGCGACCACCCTGACCTTGCCACCACTCACCCACCACCACCGACGACAACAACCCACAACTACCCCAAAAAAACCCCCACAAACTCCAGATCTGCTGCTACTCACCACAGCCGTCGCCGCCACCACCTTGTACTCAGTAGACCGCCACTTTGTCCTCCGTTTTCCTTCTGTCTTCCTCCTCTCAGCCGCTCGTACCTCCTTCCTCCTCTTTTCGACTTCTGCACTCAGATCCCGACCACCGACAGTCCCCACCACTGTCGACCGCCGGCCTCCCTTATCTCTCCTTATATCCTCTCCCCTCCTCTTCTTATCTGGGTTGTTATTGGTTGTTGTGTGTTTAATGTTTCGTTTGTTTTAGATCTCACATAATTGTTTTTACATTTTTTTTTGGGATTTTCCTAGATCTGAAATTACACATTTTTATTTATTAAAGTAACATATATATATATTTGTTTTATTAAAGTAACACAAATAACCTTATTTTTGGGGATTTTCTTTTTTTGAGTTTTCAGATCTAGTGGTTGGTTTTTTTTATATATATTTTCAGATTTGAAAAAGGTGTCAAATGTCAATTACTTCTATTAAAGTAACAAAAATTTTCTATTAAAATTACACATTTTATTTGTTAAAGTCACCTATATCGTCAATTAAAGTAACATTCATTACTAGTTAAAGTAACACAAAATGACCTTTAAGGTTACACTTGGGGTGTCAGATTTGTTTTTTGTTTTAATATTTATATATATTTATTTTTTTTAGAAATGTTTTTCCATTTTTTTTGGGTTTTTTTTCCAAATCTGAGTTAAGGGTGTAGTTGTTGTTGACAATGACGATGGACCGATTAAAGTCACACATATTGTCTATTAGAGTAACACAAATTCTATGTTAATGTTGCATACGTATTTATTACAGTCACATAAATGAGCTTAAAAGTTACACTTGTTGGTTTCAAATCTGTTTATTTTTTAGTTTTTAATCTTCTTTTCAGATTTGGTTTTTTAATTCTAGATCTACCTTTTTTGTGGGTGGAGTTGGTGGTGGAAGATGGTGGTGTTGTTTGACGCTAGTCGGACTACAGTTACACTCATAAAGGACTAAAGTTACATTTGTGATGCATTAAAGTTACAGTCATATATGTGACAACCCTCACGAATGCGGAAATATTAAACAAACAAGCATGTGAATTATATTGCGGAAATAGGTAGTTTTTTAAAAACTTTTATACATGCAAGTTAAATAAAACGAGGAGTGTCAAAATATTACAACTAAGTGCGGAAAATAACAAAGAGACGGAGTCTCTCAAATGTTAACAAAGAACAAGTGTTTAGCAAATAGCTAAAATCGTCTAGAGGTTAATCTTCCAGGGACAACGCCCGCTAGCTCACACCCGAACCCCAAAATATCATATCCAAAAAGTCAATCCATGCAAGCAACCTGTTCATTCATGAAAAACATGAACGCCACAGTCAGTGGGGAGTAACTCCGGGTTCTCCCAGCCATATCACCTTTAACGTACATATAATGAAATACAAAAGTAGAGCATGCATATATAAATATACATGTGAGATACGATAAGAATAGATAGGCAATTCGATAAATAATAATAAGATCATGTGGAAATCAAATCCGAAACCATCATGTTATTCAAAGACTCGGGGAAAGCGAAAAAGGAAAGGCCACTCTAGGCCGATCGATACGCTCACTATGGCTTACATCCCCGTTAGCGTATAAGATTGATAAATTGAGGGACTCCGACAGACAAACCAGTCAAGTCATGCGATGATAAACGAAATCAAAAAATGATTATCATCATTCAGGAAATAAAACAAGACATAGACGGTGTCCAATCATGCAATGACCATGAATAATATCATGAAATCACGCATTCAAGAACGACACAAGACGACATCTCTCACGGTAAATGAAACGCACTAGCATCGTGTACATGGCAAGTATGATTAATAGGCATCCACGAGATAAGCATTTCCCGGTAACGCATACACGATCACATTTCGTATATGTTCACTAATTTCCTCCGGTAGGATGACGATAATAAATACCCGGTCCTAGTCTAAATCTGGCCAGACTCTCGGAATAAATCATGTTCCGATTCGACATGCGATAAACGTTTCGCATCCAAGACTCGGTCAATCATAGACGCCGAGTACCCCAAATTCGGTCGACATTCATGAAAGAGGCGGAAAAGAGCTCTAGCCACATAACAAGCGGTATGCTACATGCAAATAACACCACCTCGCAAGTATACAACATTTGACGGCCGGGTCGATCAACGCATAGCGTTCAACTCCCAACAACGTCGTCATATGCCCACTACACATGCAAGTAAGCAGTAGGATACCTCTCCGTTCCGACATTCCAGCCTTACGAACGGGAAGGTAGCCAAGGGAATGAGAGTACAAAGCACAAGACAAAATAGTGCTCAAACCGTATCATTTGTAAAAACCGACTCAAAGTGGGACATAGCAAAAACCGTCACAAAACATGTGATACACGCGAATGAGATATCATATATCCAAAACATGAATATTATAAGACATTACGTAAAATTATACGATAAACGGATCATGCGAACTAATATAAATTATGAGTTTTAGAAATTAAAGGAAAAGAACACAGCCGTGTTCTAGGCCGGTCACTGGACCGGCGGCCGGTGGGCCGGATCAGAGCACAAGGCAAAAACCAAAAATCATAGAAAACAAGGTAATGTGTTCCAGGCCGGTCAAGAGGGAGGCGGCCGGTACCCCGGCTCAGAGCACAACACTAACCAACCCAAAAATCACAAGTTTGGAAACTATCAAAACAAGGGTCTACTTCAAATGGTCATAACTAGAGTTCTAGATATGGGAATGCAGAAATTCCAAATCGAGGTGATAGATTATCCTCTTACGGTTCCAACGAGTGGTCACAAGCCCAAAACAAGCAAGTAACGAAGGAGTTATGATCATTCTACAAAAAAGGGTCGGTGCAGGAAATTCCTAGCCGGGCACTAGACCGGCTGCCGGTCCTTCGGCCAGGAATACAATTCCACACGAGAACAACAAGCACCAATTCTATCATTTTCAATTCTCCTAATTCACTTCTAATAATTACCAATAATCAATATTCATCATCAACAATCAACAAATAACAACAATCATAAATCATAACATGATTCCTAAGCTTCTAATCGTATTCTAAATACGATTTCTAACATATAAAGCATGCAAAACACGTAAATGATACCGAGTAACCCTTCACCGTTACCTTTACGCGTCTTTAAACGGTTACTAAGCTTTCCTAGTAGTCTCCACCTACAATTAGGCAACATAAGATGAATAAAATTCATCTTGAGAAAGACGGATAATTTAAAAAGCGAGAAAGACGGGAATTTTATTACCAATACGGATAGAGGAAGCTAAGAGGGGAAGAATAAGACGAACTTACGTGAATTCCGTCAAAGAACGAAGGAGATACGGTGATTCAAAGATCGGATCAAAGATGGAGGCAAGGGTTTGAGTTTTCTTAGTGATGAAGGAATTGTGTTGTGTTTGTGTGAATGAAAATAGGAGAAGTGGTAGTATGAGCTTTATAAGGAAAAAGTCAACAAAAGTCAAAGATGTTCCAAGTCAAGAAATTCAAAGACGACTTTAAAATCAAAGAAAAGGCAAAGACGACCTTTAAATTCAAGAAAAGGCAAAACTCGGACTCAAAGTCAAGAAGAAAGTCAAACTCGACTCAAAAGTCAGAAAGTCAAAATCGACTCAAAATGTTCAATAAAAGTCAAACTCGCCTTAAGACGGGATTTTCATGAAATCTCGCGGAAATTACAAATACGAACTCGGAAATTCTAAATTCGACTCGAAACTTTAAATTCTAAATTAAAACTTAAATTTGCTGAAAAGATTTCGTAAAATATTTCGACTAGAAAAATGGGGTACATTTCCGGGTGTTACAATCACCCCACCTTTTTAAAAAGTTTCGTCCTCGAAACTTGAAAGTAGAAAAGAAAAGTTATAAGGACCAATTCGTTTTCTCCTAATTGGTATTCAAAACGTTTTCAAGGAAATGTATTTCAAACGCATGACATTTTCCAAAAAGGTATAGGAAAAGTTTTCCAAAGTAACTCTCTTTTTCTGTGGAACGAAATTGTTCTTGTCGTGCACAAAAGAACACCAGCATTCCAAAGTAAAGACAAGATTAAAATTAAATCATACGTTGATAAGTGCAGAACTAATCATTAGACGTCTCAAATAACAAGTTCTAGCATCCAACCAAACGCAAAATTCAGTATAAGAGCAACCTAAATCCATTTTCGAAAAATGAAAGTAGAAATTTCATTTCTAAAACTCTTTTAAAAGGATAAATGTGAAATCCATCGTGAAAATTTGAAAATTTTCTAAATTCGTACACTCAAGACAACCAAACATTTCACACACCTAAAAGTAATTTGAACATCAAACTCACAATCATGGTAATAAAAGATAAACACAACGAGTAAAAAGGAACAAGAAGGCTTATCGAAACGAGTAATAGCGGAAAGAAGGACAATGTCCAAAGAATAACAAATTGAATAAGCGTCAATTTGAAAGGCAAAGGGAGTAATGAACGACAAAGCAAATGCTCAAAAGGGGAAGAAAGCCTAAGAACCAAACACTCAACTCAAATACAAAAGTCATCATAGTCAATTTCTCGGGCATTTTCGCCAAACCCAAATTATAGCCACATCATTCTAAGGGCTTATCCAATTAACATCACAAACATCGCTAATAAGCTAGTCCTCAAAAGAATGTAACTCATCTCGGTCATACCTTAACCGCTTTCAATCATTAGATTCTACAAAATCCTTAAAAATCATCAGGTCAAACTACGAACCCGAATATCTAGTATCCAACTAGCATTAACTAAGGTCTATCGACAAGGGAAAATCCACAATTAAATAATCCACATGAAAGATTCCTAAATGTATTCGAACATCCCTAGTCCAGTCAATTATTACACTCGAATCCACAAGCATAAATAAATATATCTAGAAAAGCATAATTACCACCAATCATAAGATGAATGGGCTCACCATTCCAATTCTTCGATTCAAAGTACTTCAAGGCTTAATATCCTAAACTTAAAGAAATTTATCTTTTACAAACCATCAAAACCTCAAGAGAGATCAATTACAAATTCCAAGTCCTATATGGCCAAGGACATGGCGATGATACAACTATTCAAATCATCCAGCTCAACTATAACTCAAGATGCATCGATCTTCACTTATGAAAATATTCCTCAAAATATGGTGACCAGACTTAATTACCAAAGCAAAGTCTCTTTTAGAATCCAACATTTACAGACAACTAATCCCCAAATGGTCTCCAAGGTAACTATTATGATAATAAACAAAACCACTATAATTCCAATAAATTTGAACTTCGAATTAACACACCACCTCAAACTCAAAAAACTAAAGCCACCAAGAGAGGATACATCATCACTATTAGGATCCATCCCAGAGCTTAAGTCCTATTTCCCATGATCAAATACAACATGAAATTGACCCAATCCAAAGAAATATATTCTAGCTAAAGAATCCCAAAATACATGACATTGATTCTCTAAGCCAAACAAACGAGACATCCAATCCACTAGAGGGAAGATGAAGCAGCAACAAGCTAGGAAACGATAAGAAATCTCACGGAAAACGCTAGAATAATCAGGCACGAGATTACAAGAGAGGAGCGCTGAAAATAACGAGGTCAAGGAAGGGACAAAGCAGATAGTAGAGGTATGAATATATCTGAGTAAGAAATAAGATACGAGCATGGGATTTCTTAAAGATCACTCTTGACAAAAACATTCAAGAATGGAAATGAAAAGGAATGATGGCACGAGTAAAGGTTTAAGGTTTAATCCACAAAATTGTAAAGCAACTCATCCTAAACAAAAGTCTCTTACAAGGGACCATCGTACCACAATCATCGAAGTAAGGTACACCTAGATTTGATAATTCGACTCCAACCCAATTCATCCATCCTTTCATATCACCCGGATTCCCAATTGCGGAATTGTAACTCAAGTATAATAACATTCCTTTAGCTCAAATATTCAACACAACCTCAAAGGTTTGTTTAATTGAAGGACTCACAAATACTCTCTTATACTCGGTCATCTTCAAGTCTATAGCCCACGAGTTCATTATTATCAAAGTACAACCTCAAGTCAAACATCATCAGACAGCCCAAGGGAGGGGCCAGAGAAAAGCACAGCAGAAGCCGTGCAAGGAATAGGTATTCACTTACCGAAACCTTACTACTTCAAACGAGTCTCCAATGCCATAAGATAAGATCATATCTTTAAATCCAAGAACTATAACCAAATGCTTTTCCACCAAGCCTATACTCACAAACACACAAACTAGAATCCACAAGAAGTCACTTAGTCTCAAAAGCATTTTACAACTCAAGGCATCATTCAAACTCCTAAATTCAAAAGATTAAATCGCTAATGGGTTAAGAAGTCTTAGCCCACTCCTTCAACCTTACACCATCAAATATCATGAACTATCCACACATTAGTCATGACAAGCATCAATCATTAAAATCATCAAACTTATCTTACTACCTTTCCTTAAGGATACCAACTCTCACCACTATAGGGTGAAATTAGATCTATACCATTTTCCTCAAATCACAAGTTCATTTTAACAAACACCAATATTCCACAAAGTCTAAAATTCTTCCAACCTAGTACAATATGCCACAAACTAAAGGGTATGGCATCCACAAGAATGTTACAAGAGGAAGGTAAGGATAACAATGGTAAGATGGAGGAAACTATCAAGATTAGTTTTAAAAAGGCAAACAAGTTGGAAGAGAAATTAAAGAAGCACCTATATAGAAAAAGGGAAAAAGATACATTAAAGGCACAAGAGATCAACGATGAGGGAGAAGTACAATTCAAAAAGGCTCGTCGATCTATAATCTTCGGCCAAAGATTACTTCTTCTTGCCAACCTACGGTCCACCTCATAATGGTTGATACAAACAAACATAACATCATTTAACACAATCAACAAACAAGTTAGAACCTAACAAACATCAAGTACACCAAAGACTACCACCATAGGTCCTTAAGTCTACCCATCTCTCATTTATTATTTCAAGGTCAAGTAGTTTAAGTTAGGGTTCACGTGTGTGCGTCGGGAGCGATTAAGCTCTGATACCAACTGTGACAACCCTCGCGAATGCGGAAATATAAAACAAACAAGCATGTGAATTATATTGCGGAAATAGGTAGTTTTAAAAACTTTTATACATGCAAGTTAAAATAAAACGAGGAGTGTCAAAATATTACAACTAAGTGCGGAAAATAACAAAGAGACGGAGTCTCTCAAAATGTTAACAAAGAACAAGTGTTTAGCAAATAAGCTAAAATCGTCTAGAGGTTAATCTTCCAGGGACAACGCCCGCTAGCCCACACCCGAACCCCAAAACATCACATCCAAAAAGGCATCCAAGCAAGCCACCTGTTCATTCATGAAAAACATGAACGCCACAGTCAGTGGGGAGTAACTCCGGGTTCTCCCAGCCATATCACCTTAAACGTACATATAAGGAAATACAAAAGTAGATCATGCATATATAGATATACATGTGAGGTACAATAAGAATAGATAGGCAATTCTATAGATAATGATAAGATCATGTGGAAATCAAATCCGTAACCATCATGTTATTCAAAGACTCGGGGAAGACACTCTTAGGTAATCGAATACGCTCACTAGGGCTTGCATCTCACCGTTAGCGGTATAAGATTGATAAGATTGAGACTCGACAGACAAACCAGTCAAGTCATGCGATGATTACACAAATCCAACAGATTATCATCCATTCACGAACCAAGACAATGACGGTGTCCAATCATGCAATGACCATGAACAATATCATGAAATCACGCATTCAAGAACGACACAAGACGACAACTCTCACGGTAAATGAAACGCACTAGCATCGTGTACATGGCAAGTATGATTAAAAGGCATCCACGGATGACATTTCCCTCAACCCATATACGATGACATTTCGTATAGGTAGACTAATTTCCTCCTGGTAGGACGACGATAATAATACGGTCCTAGTCTAAATCTGGCCAGCCTCTCGGAATAAATCATGTTCCGATTCGACACGCGATGACGTTTCGCATCCAAGACTCGGTCTTACAAAAATAAACGCCGAGTACCCCCAAATTCGGTAGATCAATTCACGAAAGAGGCGGAAAAGAGCTCAAGCCTCATAACAAGCGGTAAGCTACATGCAAATAACACCACCTCGCAAGTACACAACATTTGACGGCCGGGTCGATCAACGCATAGCGTTCAACTCCCAACAACGTCGTCGTATGCCCACTAACACATGCATTTAAGCAGTAGGATACCTCTCCGTTCCGACATTCCAGCCTTACGAACGAAAAGGTAGCCAAGGGAATGAGAATACAAAGCACAAGACAAAATAGTGCTCAAACCGACTCATTTGTAAAAACCGACTCAAGGTGGGAACATATCGAAAACCGTCACAAAACATGTGATACATGCGAATGAAATATCATTTATCCAAAACATGAATATTATAAGACTCTACGTAAAATTATACCATAAACCGATCATGCGAACTATTATAAATCACGAGTTTTAGAATTTAAAAGAAAAGAACACAGCCGTGTTCTAGGCCGGTCACTGGACCGGCGGCCGGTGGGCCGGCTCAGAGCACAAGGAAAAAACCAAAAATCATAGAAAACAAGGTAATGTGTTCCAGGCCGGTCAAGAGGGAGGCGGCCGGTACCCCGGCTCAGAGCACAACACTAACCAACACAAAAATCACAAGTTTGGAAGCTATCAAAACAAGGGTCTACTTCAAATGGTCATAACTAGAGCTCTAGATATGGGAATGCAGAAATTCTAAGTCGAGGTGATAGCTTATCCTCTTACGGTTCCAACGAGTGGTCACAAGCCCAAAACAAGCAAGTAACGAAGGAGTTATGATCATTCTACGAAAAAGGGTCGGTGCAGGAAATTCCTAGCCGGGCACGAGACCGGCTGCCGGTCCTTCGGCCAGGAATACAATTCCACCCGAGAACAACAAGCACCAATTCTATCATTTTCAATTCTCCTAATTCACTTCTAATAATTACCAATAATCAATATTCATCATCAACAATCATCAAATAACAACAATCATAAATCATAACATGATTCCTAAGCTTCTAATCATATTCCAAATACGATTTCTAACATATAAAGCATGCAAAACACGTAAATGATACCGAGTAACCCTTCACCGTTACCTTAACGCGTCTTTAATCGATTACTAAGCCTTCCTAGTAGTCTCCACCTACAATTAGGCAATATAAGATGAATATACTTCACCTTGAGAAAGACGGATAATTTAAAAAGCGAGAAAGACGGTAATTTTATTACCAATACGGATAGAGGAAGCTAAGAGGGGAAGAATAAGACGAACTTACGTGAATTCCGTCAAAGAACGAAGGAGATACGTTGATTCAAAGATCGGATCAAAGATGGAGGCAAGGGTTTGAGTTTTCTTAGTGATGAAGGAATTGTGTTGTGTTTGTGTGAATGAAAATAGGATAAGTGGTAGTATGAGCTTTATAAGGAAAAAGTCAACAAAAGTCAAAGACGGCTTAAAAGTCAAGAAAATTCAAAGACGACTTAAAATTCGAGAAAAGTCAAAGACGACTCAAAAGTCAAGAAAAGTCAAACTCGACTCAAAAGTCAAGAAAAGTCAAACTCGACTCAAAAGTCAAGAAAAGTCAAACTCGACTCAAAAGTCAAGAAAAGTCAAACTCGACTCAAAAGTCAAGAAAAGTCAAACTCGCCTTAAGACGGGCTTTTCATGAAATCTCACAGAAATTCCAAATACGAACTCGGAAATTCTAAATTCGACTCGAAACTTTAAATTCTAAATTAAAACTTAAATTTGCTGAAAAGATTTCGTAGAATATTTCTACTAGAAAAATAGGGTACATTTCCGGGTGTTACAATCACCCCACCTTTTAAAAAGTTTCGTCCTCGAAACTTGAGAGTAGAAAACAAAAGTATTAAGGACAAGAATCGGTTTTCAAAATTAATACGAAAACTCTTATAAGGGAAATATTTAGGAAACGAGGTTCATCTCGAAAATGGTTTAAGGAAAATTCTTCATAAGTGCGAAACTTACTTACGGATCACAAGAATGCTCGTCGCGAACGAGAACTCTAATTATCCAAACAAATTAAAATCGAAATAGTGAAATCGAAAATTCAAAACAACGTTAGTCAATGCAGGACTAGTTATCAGACGTCTCCAATAACAAGTGCAAACATCCAACCATACGCAAAATCCAAATATAAAAGTAAAAGAAATCCATTTTCTCCAAAAAGAGGGAACACAAACCATCTTTAGAATTCTTTGAAATGTTAAATTAGAAATATAATATGGAAATTTGAAAGTTTTATCAAAGATAAAATCAAATAACATGACATTACACGTACATAGAGCGACTCGAACTTAAAGTTCACAATTCACGATAACAAAATATATACAAAACACGCAAAAACGAAACAAATCGAACTCTTAGGGATATGAAGATTCACGATGAAGTCGGCAGGAAGTTCTACAAGAATTCGACATCACTTACTCTACTAATAAACCAAATCCTCAAGAGAATACAATTTATCCATTTTGCAACTCATTAATTTAAATCATCAGATTCCCTACAAAAATATTCCATAATCACGAAACTTCGAGTAACAAATCCCAATTATTCAAATCCAATTTACTTCAAACTCATTATCCTAAATTTACAATGAACTTTCTCATCCCCGAAAGTCAAAACACAATCAAAGCATCAAACACAATTATCTAAGATTCAACTAGCCTCATCCAAAGTCTCACGACAAGGGAAAATCCACAATCCATTATCGGTTATAAGAATTCTTTAATAAACCAACATCCTTAATTCGATCATTACTACGCCTGAAACCTCAAATATAAATAGCCACATTAGCAAAACTACGGAGGTTACTAATCCTCAAGATAATGGGGTCACCATTCTATCTCTATATTCCATAACAACTGAGCACTCACTATCCAAAGCTTGCTACGAATATTTCTCAATCTCAAACTATGATTCCTTAAGAATAAAAAAAATTACTAACTCCAAACCACAAATGATCAATCACTTGGCAATCAGACAACCATTCAAATCATATCGTTCATCTAAAACTCAATATGAATCGATTTTCATTTACGAAAAAACTCCTCAAACTTTGGGTACCGGGTCAATTTCCCTAAAGCAAGGTCTCTTTTAGAATCCACCAATTAGAGACATCCAATTCCCAAATGATATACCAAGCAACCGCTATAATACCCAACAACAACGAACTATTATCATGATCAACTAAATTCTCAAAATAATACTAGAATACCAAGCTCCAAATCTATAACCACTAAGAGAGGATACAATATCACTATTAGGATTCATCCTAGAGTTTAAGTCCTATTTTCCATGATCAAAAGCAACATGAAATTTGCTAAATCCAAAGACACATATTCTAGCTAAAGAATCCCAAAATTCATTACACTTATTCTCGAAGCTTTAGAAACGGAGTATCCAATCCACTAGAGAAAAGATGAAGGAGCAACGAGATAGGAAACGATAAGGAATCTCAAGGAGAACACGAGAATAATTCAAGCACGAGATTACAAGAGAGGAGCGCTGAAAATAACGAGGTCAAGAAAGATACAAAGCAGATAGTAGAGGTATGAATATATCCGAGTAAGAAATAAGATACGAGCATGCGATTTCTTAAAGATCAATCTTGACAAAAACATTCAAGAATGGAAATGAAAAGGAATGATGCCACGAATAAAGGTTTAGTCCACCAAATTTCTCCTTTCAGGGAGTAGGGTGGATAAGTTAACAAGCAAACTCATCCCAAACAAAGGTCTTTACAACGGGATCCCCCCAAATCGTACCACACTTCATCAAAGTAAGGTACGCCAAAATTCGACAAATCAACTACAACCCCATTCATCCATCCTTTCATATCACACGGATTCCCAAATGTGGATTTGCAACTCAAGCATTGTAACATTCCTTTAGCTCAAATATTCAACACAACCTCAAAGGTTTCTTTAATTTAAGGACTAACAAATACTCTCTTATACTCGGTCATTTTCGAATCTATAGCCTACGAGTTCATTATCATCAAAGTACAACATCAAGCCAAACATCATCATTAACATCCCAAGGTATTTCCATCATAGATCACATCATCGAACCTCGCTCATATCTATAATCCTCAAGTAATATGGTTCAACTTACAACAAATCCTTACTACTTCAAACGAGTCTCCGATACCATAAGATAAGATCATATCTTTAAATCCAAGAACTATAGCCAAATGCTTTTTCACCAAGCCTATACTCTAACACATAAACTAGAATCCACAAGAAGTCACTTAGCCTCAAAAGTATTTCGCACCTCAAGATATCATTCAAAACTTCTTATTTACACCAATTAGACCTATCATAAGCATGGTCTTCAAAACACTACTAAACTTCTAAGTCCAAAAGACTAAATTACTAATGAGTTAAGAAGTCATAGCCAACTCATTCAACCTTACACCATCAAATACCATGAAACTATCTACACATTATATGGCAAGCATTCAAGCATTAAAATCATTAAACATACCTTACCACACTTTCCTCAAGGATACCAACTCTCACCACCATAGGGTGAAATTAGATCTATACCATTTTCCTCAAATCACAAATTCATTCTAACAAACACTAATAGTCCACAAAGTCTAAAATTCTTCCAACTAAGCACAATATGCCACCAACAAAAGGGTATGGCATCCACAAAAATGTTATAAGAGAAAGGTAAGGATACCAATGGTAAGATGGAGGAACTATCAAGAGTAATTTCCAAGAGGCAAACAAGTTGGAAAAGAAAGAAGCACTTAGATAGAAGGAAGAGAGCATCAGACATTAAAGACGAGAGAATTCATAGAGGAGAAAGAAAAACACTTCAATTAGGCTTGTAAATCCTCAAATCTTCGGTAGAGGAAACATCTTCTAGGTATCACAATGATCCACCTCAAAACGGTTGATACAAACAAACATAACATCACTCAACACAATCAACAAACAAGTTAGAACCTAACAAACATCAAGTACACCAAAGACTACCAAGTAAAGTCCTTAATTTCTACCCATCTCTCATTTATTATTTCAAGGTCAACTAGTTTAAGTTTAGGGTTCACGTGTGTGCGTCGGGAGCGATAAGGCTCTGATACCAACTGTGACAACCCTCGCAAATGCGGAAATAATAAACAAACAAGCATGTGAATTATATTGCGGAAATAGGCAGTTTTTAAAAACTTTTATACATGCAAGTTAAATAAAACGAGGAGTGTCAAAATATTACAACTAAGTGCGGAAAATAACAAAGAGACGGAGTCTCTCAAAATGTTAACAAAGAACCAGTGTTTAGCAAATAAGCTAAAATCGTCTAGAGGTTAATCTTCCAGGGACAACGCCCGCTAGCTCACACCCGAACCCCAAAATATCATAGCCAAAAAGTCATCCAAGCAGCAACCTGTTCATTCATGAAAAACATGAATGCCACAGTCAGTGGGGAGTAACTCCGGGTTCTCCCAGCCATATCACATCAAACGTACATAGAAGGAAATACAAAAGTTAAATCATGCATATATAGATATCCATGTGAGTTACAATAAGAATAGATAGGCGATACGATAAATAATGATAAGATCATATGGAACTCAATTCCGTAACCATCATGCTATTTAAAGACTCGGGAAAGACACTCTTAGGCAACCGAATACGCTCACTAGGGCTTGCATCTCACCGTTAGCGGTATAAGGTTGATAAGATTGAGACTCGACAGACAACCAAGTCAAATCATGCGATGATCACAGTAAATCCAACATATTATCATCCATTCACGAACCAAGACATTGACGGTGTCCAATCATGCACTGACCATGAATAATATCATGAAATCACGCAATCACGAACGGAAACCAGACGACATTCCTCTCACGTAAATGAAACGCACTAGCCACCGTGTACATGGCAAGTATGATTAAACAGGCATCACGGGATAAAACATTTCCCTGAAAGCATACACGATAAAACATTTCGCGTATGTAGACTAATTTCCTCCTGGTAGCACGACGATAATAAATATCCGGTCCTAGTCTAAACCTGGCCAGGATCTCGGAATAAACGTGTTCCGATTTGACATGCGATAAAACGTTTCGCATCCAAGACTCGGGCTTATAATAATAAATGCCGAGTACCCCAAATTCGGTAGATCAATTCACGAAAGAGGCGGAAAAAACAGCTCAAGCCTCATAACATGCGGTACGCTACATGCAAATAACACCACCTCGCAAGTATACAACATTTGACGGCCGGGTCGAACAACGCATAGCGTTCAACTCCCAACAACGTCGTCGTATGCCCACTAACACATGCAATTAAGCAGTAGGATACCTCTCCGTTCCGACATTCCAGCCTACGAACGGGAAGGTAGCCAAGGGAATGAGAGTACAAAGCACAAGACCAAATCGTGCTCAAACCGTAACATTTGTAAACACCGACTCAACGTGGGACATAGCAAAAACCGTCACAAAACATGTGATACAAGCGAAGGAAAATATCATATATCCAAAACATGAATCAATACATGATACCCAAGCATTAGACCAAGTTTAAGAAGCATAATAAATAAGAAAAATAGATAACTCTCCAAAACAACAAGTTTGGAAACTAACTTAAACAAGGGTTCACTTCAAACTGTCATAACTAGAGTTATAGATATGGGAATGCAGAAATTCCAAGTCGAGGTGATAGCTTATCCTCTTACGGTTCCAACGAATGGTCACAAGCCCAAAACAAGCAAGTAACGAAGGAGATATGATCATTCTACGAAAAGGGGTCAGTGCAGGAAAAGTTCTGTTGGCAGCGGGTGACGCGGCCTGCGTCCTACGACGCAGCCTGCGTCCTATTCGGACAGGTAAGAGTCCCACAAGTCACCACAATTTCACTAAGGCATAATACAAGTATCATCTATCATCACAATTCATCAATTCTCATATCAATTATCAACTAACAACAACCATCATCAACAACACAATTCCTACGATTACTAATCATATTCTAAATACGATTTCTAACATGGAAAACACATTAAAACACGTAAATGATATCGAGTAACCCTTCACCGTTACCTTTTCGCGACTTTAAACGGTTTCTAAACCTTCCTAGTCTCCACCTACATACAATTAGATAAGAAAAGATGAATATCATTCACCTTGAGAAAGACGGATAATTTAAAAAGCGAGAAAGACGGTAATTTTATTACCAATACGGATAGAGGAAGCTAAGAGGGGAAGAATAAGACGAACTTACGGGAATTTGAGCGAGAAATGAACGAGTTATGACGAATCTAAGCTTGGAAGAAATGGAAGCAAGGTTTTTGGTGTTTAAGGAGAGGAAGAAGAAGATTGAGTTGTGTGGAAATGAATTAGGTTTAGGGTTTGAGGGAGTATATGTAGGGTGAGTCGGAAAAGTCAACGAAATTCAAAGGCGGCTCAAAAGTCAAGAAAAGTCCAACTCGACTCAAAAGTCAAGAAAAGTCAAACTCGACTCAAAAGTCAAGAAAAGTCAATCTCGACTCAAAAGTCAAGAAAAGTCAATCTCGACTCAAAAGTCAAGAAAAGTCAAACTCGACTCAAAAGTCAAGAAAAGTCAATCTCGACTCAAAAGTCAAGAAAAGTTAAAGACGACTTAAAAGTCAAGAAAAAGTCAAAGACGACTTAAAAGTCAAGAAAAGTCAAACTCGCCTTAAGACGAGATTTTCATGGAATCTCGCAGAAATTCCAAATACGAACTCGGAAATTCTAAAATCGACTCGAAACTTAAAATTCCAAATTAAAACTTAACTTTACTGAAAAGTATCCGTAAAATATTTCTACTAGAAAAATAGGGTACATTTCCGGGTGTTACAGTTTCGCACGCAAACATACATCACACTCTGTTAGTAGCTTCTTTATTTTACTATCTTGACAACGACTAGAAAGAAAAGACAAGTGCTGACGAGAAGGATGTCCGAGGCGACGATGAAGAAGAAGAGTAGAGTCGACCATGCTGTTATTGCTCAAAATTGGTTGTGTCACAGGCCGAAAATAGTACACCCCGTTCAGAAGTTCACCCAGTCCAATCGGCATCCTCGAATTGCGGTCCTGTAAAATACACAAGCGGTCAGTAAAAGTCACAAAACAGCCAGCATCACAAATTAATTGGCCAACAGATATCAAGTTGCATTTGAGTTGCGGAACGTAAAGCACATCCCGAAGCATAAGGGAACCCAAGGCCACTGAACCACGCATTGTAGCAATAGTTTGGACACCATTCGGCAGACTCACAGGAGACGGCGCAAGAGAGTTACAGTCCGTCAAAAAATCCAATGAACCTGTCATGTGATGCGACGCGCCGCTATCGAGTAACCAACTAGAAGCAGTGGAGCTAGACTTACCTGACAACTTAGAGGAAGCAGAAGCAGTATCTAACAGCGTTAAAAGCTGCTGCATTTGGTCCGATGACAGGCCTGGAATGGCCGTAGAAGAGGATGAAGATGCAGGGGCGTCAGTGTGGGAGGCCTGGGCAGCATTAGCAGAGGCGGATTCCTGCTGGTTATGACCAAAAGAGCTGCTACCACGACCTCGAGAAGAGCGACCACGACCGCGGCCACGACCCGGAAAAAGACGCTGGTAGCAGCGTGCATAAGTGTGGCCTGTTCTAGTGCAGTAAGTGCACGTTCAAGGGGACTGAGCAGGAGCCGAGGGTGGTGCAGAAGAAGACAGAGAGGAAGACGACGGAGCGTGAACAGCAAAACTCATGGCCTCTGTCTTATCATCGCGGTCACGAACAATTGATTTATGCCTTTCCTCTTGAGTAGCTAATGAGAATGCCTTATTAATGGTAGGAAAAGGATCCATACTAAGAATTTGGGTACGAAGGGTGTTGTACTTGTCGTCGTTAAGACCGAGAACAAAGTCGTGAACTTGCTCTTCCGCAGCCCGAGCTCGTAACTTAGTCGCAGCCGAGCATTTGCAACCACATGTAGAATCGACCGACCCATAAAGTTCATCCCACAAAGCCTTGAATTTATTATAATAAGACACAACAGACAATTCTTTCTGAGGGAAATTATGGTACTCAGACTTAAGTTGATTAATGCGAGGACCGTTAGCAGTAGTGTATCGTTCCTGTAAATCAGTCCACAATTCCGACGCAATAGTATGGGAGACTACACTGGGCTGAATAGAGACATCAACTGAATTAAAAATCCAAGAACAAATAATAGAATTATTTGACTTCCAAGCTGCAAACTCGGTCGATTGATCATCTACCGGTTTACCAAAATCACCATTAACAAAGCCGAATTTGTTCCGACTGTCTAAAGCATTAATAATAGCCTTTGTCCAAACCTCATAATTATCTCCAGTTAACAGATATTTAGTTAACGAATTACTCGGACCTTCGGAGGGATGCAAATAATAAATAGTAGAAGCGTCATGAATAAGTTGGAGCTTCTTACCGTTGCCGTTCCCGTTTCCACTGCCGTTACCGTTGGTCATGATGCCGAGTAAGAAAGCTTGTGTAAGCAAGCGTTGGAGATGAGGTGAGAGAAAAGAAAGAAAGACGAAGGTCGTAGATGCGGTGACGGAAAAAAAATTGGATCTTAAACCATTGGCGTTGATACCATGAGAAATTTGAGAAAGATACGTGAAGAAGTTTTTATTAAATGTCATTGAAAAGACTTGGTTTACATGCTTATATAGCATAAGAAGCCTAATAGGGACCAACTAGGAAAGAGCTAAGATTAGGAAACTATATACAAAAGATGAGTTTCTAAATATATCCTAATAATATCATATGGGTAAAATATATATATCACAATAAGGAGCGGTCCGACGGGTGGAGCGGCTCCGACCCGGAGGAAGATGGAAGACCTATGTTGCGGAGGTGTTGCAACCGATACAAGGGATGATTTTCTGTACTTAATTTATTAGTTCTTCCTTTTTATCTTTAGCTAATTTCGTTTTCGTTAGTACTAATTTGGAACTTTGTTGAATTAATCTTTTGGTTATAAATAGTTAATTGTTCTGGCAATATTTGTTTAATAGTATTCTTTTTATGCTCGTTTTAATTGTCATTGGTTTATAGCTAGTTGATTAATTTGGCGCGGCGTTGGATTAATTAACCGAGTAGCAACTAATTTAATTTAGGACTGCAATGATGTCACTCGATTAAGTTAGGAGTATAATTTGGTCTAACTAATTAATTGGTTAGGGTTAATGAGGTCTTTCTAGTTCTTAATGAGGTTAGTCAATTTGCGGGAACTTGTCACTTTCGTGTAATTGGTTAGCTAGTATTGGTAGTCGAGCGGCTCGCTACTGATTAAAACTAAGGATTGATAGGGAGAATTTAGCGGCTAAATTCTCTACAGTTAGCCTATTGTTAATTTAATATTTGCTAGACGAGTTGATAACGTAACTGGAATATTAACTAAACTAGGAATTATGAGCTAAACGGATGCTTGTTTCACTTATATCTATTTAGATTACAGTATTTAAATCACTAAATTGTACCCCCCAATTCCGTAAATATATTAATAGTGTTAATATGTAAGTTAGTTGATAAACTTCATAATAGTTAATTAGTTTTACCAATCTCTTTGTGGGATCAATCCTACTTATCATTTACTATGTTTATTATATTTTTGAGGTTCAGATAGGTTAATAAATTGTTAATTTGTATGCGCAAACGACACGTATCAATAAATTTAGCTTCTATTATTTTATTACTGTTTAATTATTTCAGCATATTTACCGTATGTCATAATTAGGTAATTACAGAATAAGGCAAGGCCAAGTATAATAGTTTTAGGAAAATCCTTGTTTAGGATGGTCATATTTTCCTATAAATAGACTCTTGTATTCAGTTTTTATTCATTCAACGATAATAAGAAAAACCCTACTTTTGCTGTTACAATTGTGTTATTCGACTCGACGCGTTTTCGATCCAAACTTAGTTCTTGTTTGACGCGTTTCAGACATTAACCCGATCAACTAGCAATAGGTCGTGGGAAATTACACCATTGAACGATCTATAAGTCTAGATTGGTCAAATATCCCTTGTTCGTTTGTTCTTGTTCGTGGTTGTTCGTGTATCCCTTTTTTCACTATTGTTCTTTATTCTTATAAACCACTTCCGCAAACTGATAAGTTTATGAAGGGAATAATGCATAATGAGTTGTGTTATTGATATTATAGAATTATCGGTATTTATAATACCTTACAATAAACCCTAAGTATTACCAAACCCTAATGACAGCCGTCGTACAGTAGCCGTCACCTTGACGTCTTATACTAAACCCTCGATTCTCTAACATCCCCCCTCAAACTCATGCTAATTTTGATAAAAAATTTCCATGAGTTTGCACAAATAATAAAATAAGAAAAAAAAATCAATCTTCATCTTCTTTGACTTCATTATCATCTTCATCTTCATCTTCGCAAGGTTGGTAAGATGAACGAGTACAAACTCGTTAGTAAATTTCTTCGAACAAGAACGTTAAGCTTTTCGGACTTGTCGAAAATCAAAATAATTTGCTAGGAACACTAATCGGACCTAAACAAATTTCAGTAAAACGGAAAATTATCCGTAAATTTCGAGATTTCTGGAGAACGCCAAGTTTTTCGAACTCCAAAGTTTGGGGCGTAATACGCCATGATAAATTGGTACCACCTTGATCAAATTTGATTTTTTACTTAGATCCGTGTCATCGAGAAGAAGAGAGCTAGTACTACTTTTTTATTGCCGTGAACTGGTTTTTGAGGAGGGATTTTTGGTTTATTTGTTGAAAGGTCAATAGCAATCTTGAGCACCACTATGACGTGAGCTCTTAAAGGCATGAAATTATATGGCTTTGTAACCATTCGGATTAAGCGGATGCAATAAAGAATCATTCTTTTTTTTTTTAATAGATTAGTATAAAAATCAGAAAATATCATTCGTATATCCCGCTAGTGAGCTTCATAATTCAATAGCCCACCGGCAGGTGGCGGAAGCTTGTATTCTAGGCCTCAAGAGCGTGAGGCTCTGATACCATAAGTTGCTACGATTTCCTACGACAATTGCTTCGACCAATACTGTATTAGTTTTATTACTGTATTAGTTTGTAGGACGGTCACAACGACTATTACTTATAATGTTTTCTAGCTGTAACGACCAATGCCTTGAGATCGAGTACGATTTCCTCATCGACTTAATTTGACTTGGATATTTTCGTATCATATTCCCTCCGTCCCGATCAATTGTTGTTCTTTCATTTTGGCTCAAAGACCAAGGAAGTGGTGGTTCCATTTAGTAGATGACAAGTGGACAATAGTCTCATTGAGTGGTCAAATTGCTCATATAACACCTTCTAAATATAGAAATGACAACAATTGACAAGTGGACAATAGTCTCATTGAGTGGTCAAATTGCTCATATAACACCTTCTAAATATAGAAATGACAACAATTGACTGAGTATCCTAAACAAGAATAGTACAACAATTGATCGGAGCGGAGGGATTAACTAACTATTAACTAACTATATATCCATAACTTGACATTTGAAATTTTCTTACCCGAGGAAGGACTGGTAGGCGAACCGGCGCTGCTATTTCCTGCATTAAGAGTTTGAAAGAGTTGATACAGCATTGTGATAGGGAAAATGGCACATGGACCTTTTAAATTTATAAAACAAAAATTCCTACAAATTCATTGGCCTAAAAAATAACGGATTATTCAAATTGGGTATGGGCTTGGGCCGGATCAAACTAAATCATTTTACGTATTATCGTATTTGATTTAGCTTCTAAGTTTTTTAAAAAATAATCCGTAATAGGAAGCAGACATGTCAAATTCTGACACAACCCGAAAACCCGACCGACCTATAATTACGGTCAAGACCCAAAATTTAGGGTCAAAACCCGAAGTGAGCCATTATTTTAGGGTCAAAATCAAACCCAAATGCGTTAGAGGTAAATCCAAATTTTTATTAAAATATTAATATTTATGTATATATTTAAAAAAATGATTTACAAATTATTATTTTTTAGTACTTTAAATTACAATGCAAACACAATTAAAAAATAATATATAACTTTTATATTCCGTCCCATCCAAAATGATCTTCCAACATTTGAATATATGTGAGGAGTATTTTATTCAAGTGAGAAGATCATTTTGGATGAGAGATGGTAATAATATTTAATAATAAAATAATTATTAAAAAACTTTAGGGATATTCAACGGTGTACCCCTGAGTTTTTCGGTTATCTACGTTATACCCCTCTTTATTATAATCTACGCTGTACCCCTAAACTTTTTACTTATTTTTCCATATGACCTTTTTCAACTCTGCATTAACTATATCGATTATCAAAAAACCGTGGTTCAACTTTACTATGACTCACTAATGACCTATCATCCTTTGTTATAAATGCATTATAAATTACTTTAAATAAGCACAAACTACGATTAAAAGCCTACGTTATGATATAAAATTTAATTTTAAATATGGTTTAGATTGTAAAAAAAATTGATACTCCCTCTGTTTTTTTATATATGACTTTCTCACATTTCGAGACACTCACTTCACTCTTCAATATTTCTCAATATATAACATTAAGGGAAATTCTATGGTGTACCCCCGAGTTTTTTGGTTTTCTATGATGTACCCAACATTTTAGAAAATCTATGATATACCCCTGAACTTTATACATTAGTCTATACAATGACCGTACTGATCGTCTTTCCTAAGTTAGTTTCTTAATTAAGCTATTATAGTGTCTCTTTAGCGTTCCAATTACTCGACAACCTACTCAATTACATATTATTTCACCGACTAGCCCATTAACTCACCAAATAGTATACGAATCTAACAAACAATTCACGAAATCTCCATTTTCATTTCATGTTTCATAACAAATGTTTTTAATAGTAGTTTTTACTTCTTATAACTGAGTTTGTGATGCAACTTATAGATGATGATAATAAGACATTAATGAGGTTGAATAAATGTCGAAATATGGTTGTTTGAATGCTATAAAGTTAACGCGAAGTTGAAGGAAGTCATTATGGAGAAATAAGTAAGAAGTTTAGGGGTACATCATAGATTATTAAAAAGAGAGGGATATAACGTAGAAAACTGAAAAATTCAAGGGTACACCGTAGAATATTTCTAAAATTAAATATTATGATATGTATACTCATATGAAAGAGATTTTTGTAAGGAATTTAACGGTATTATTTTTATAATTTTTGAACAAATATATTTTTCGAAATGTTAAAGTCAAAGGCATCCTCGAAAAAGCAAAACGTCATATATTAAAAAAAAACGGAGGGAGTAAAAAAAACGACAAAAAATTAAAGGCGTTAGTGACTGTTTCTTGACCCGTATTCTGACCTAACCCGACCCGTAGCCCGTATGACGTGACTCGTATTTGACCTGACATGTATTCTGACACGGCCAGTATGACCCGACTCGTTTGACGGGTCTAATAGTAAGGAAAAACTTCTAAAATAAGGAAAAAAAGCTAAGGTTTTCTAATTTTTTCACCCCGACTCCTTCCTTCTCTACCCTACTTTTTTTTTCAAATACCAAAATTTCCGAATCTCTTCTTCATTAATTGGAATTTAGAATATCTATAAAACTTATCTTCTAAATCTCAATTAATCAACGACTTCATAATTTAAACGGCTTAGTGTTAAGATATATGACAACCAACCCTTTTTTACCACCAAAATTGACAAATTAACACCAAAATTACATCATCTAGCTATTAAGGAAACTATTTCCTAGTATTATATTCTACTATATTGTGTACTATATTGTTAGTATAGCTTTCCATGTTCACAATTGTATCTTATTAGTTTAACCTAGTTTAACCTAGAGTCCTTGTATTATATATAGCTTGTATCCTTTGTTAATATATTCAAGTCAATTACAATTCTTCTCTAATATCTTACATGGTATCAAGAGCAACGATCAATCCCCACAAAAATTTGCCATGGCCGGCCCTAACTCGACTATTCCAAATACCAACGAACCTCTCGTTCCCTTCATCGTAATCAATCTTTCTCAATGCATCAAACTAACGTCTACTACCTATCGTTCATGGTCTACTCAAATCGAAGACTTCCTCTTCGGTTTCGATCTCTTCAAATACGTGGATGGAACTTACCCATGTCCACCGGCTACTGTCTCCAATGCCGAGAAAAAGGAAGTTTCCAATCCGACTTATCAAACTTGGCTTCGCCAAGACCGTTTTATCAAGGGTGCCTTGCTCGGCACAATCGATCCCTCTATCACACCGCTACTTCTTCCAGCCAAGTCGTCTCATGATGTTTGGACAACATTGGCTAACACATATGGCAACCCGTCTCGTGGTCATATTCTTCAAGTAAAGGATCGTCTCAAATCCATCACCAAGGGTGACAAGACCGTCACCGAATATATGCAATCTATCCGGACTTGCACTGATGAACTAGCTCATATGGGTAAAGCAATGGATGCGGAAGATATCATCGGACAGGTAATTGATGGTCTTCATTATGAATCCTATAAACCCGTAATCGACGCGGTACGTGCTCGTGACACTCTTATTTCCTTTGATGCCTTACATGAAAAGCTACTAAACCATGACATCACATATAAACCGTCCTCTCATAATACCGACTTACCAGCCTCAGTTCACTACACCCACACCTCGTACCCTCGCAAATATAATAAACCGAACACTCCGTCCAACACCTCACCCGGCCTCCTTCCCCGACCCAACACCATGCCCTACAACTCACCGTCTTACAATACCTCGACCAATTCCTTCACTTCTTCTGCCCCCTTCAAGGGCCGTTGCCAGTGGTGCAAAAACACAGGTCACTATGTTGATGTTTGTAGGGAGTTTAAACGCCTATTCCCTACTGTTCAAATACCACCCTTCCCACGCCGTAACCAACCTCAAGCCCACACCGTGACAGCCAATACTACCCCCGACCCGCGCTCCTATTTACTTGACAGTGGAGCAACTCACCATATTACGAGTGATCTCAACAACCTTGCTCTTCATCATCCTTATGACGGGGTCGACGATCTAATAATTGGAGACGGTTCTTCGCTATCAATCCAAAATATCGGTTCTTTCTCTTACTCTACTTCCTCCTTTTCGTTACAATTCAATGATGTCCTTCACGTTCCAAATATCTCTCGCAATATTATTTCTATCACTAAACTTTGTCACGATAATAATGCCGTTGCCATTTTCTTACCCACTTCTTGTCTTGTAAAGGATCTCAAGACCGGACTCACTCTCCTCCAAGGAACTAAACGCAACGGCCTCTTTGAATGGTGCCCCTCTCTTCCACCTCAAGCCTACCCGAGTCTCCTCCTTCCCAAAACCGTGTGGCACCATCGCTTAGGTCATCCGTCATCCAAAGTCCTTAGTCTCATTAGCAACATTGGGCACTTCTCGGTGCAATCGGCACTCCACTCGGACTGCCCGTCTTGTGATATCAATAAGAGCCATAAGCTCCCGTTTTCTATCTCGTCTTTTACTACTACTGCACCATTACAATTAATTTTTTCGGATGTTTGGACATCTCCCGTTTTATCATATGACAATTTTAAGTACTATGTTATTTTTGTGGATCATTTTACTAAGTATATGTGGCTATATCCTTTAAAACGAAAATCCGACACATATGCTACCTTTCTTCGCTTTCGTGCCTTAGTCGAAAAATACTTCAACTTGCCTATCATTCAAGTCTTCTCCGACAATGGAGGTGAATACCTCAAGCTTACCCCGACTCTAGGCACCCACGGCATCTCCCACCTCACCTCCCCTCCCCACACCCCGGAACACAATGGGTATGCCGAAAGACGGCATCGTCACATTGTCGAAACTGGTCTCGCTCTTCTCTCCCACGGCCAACTTCCCCCTACCTTTTGGCCTCACGCCTTTACTACCGCTTCTTACCTCATTAACCGTATGCCCACTGCTACTCTAAACAATGTCTCTCCTTACCTCAAACTTTTTCACAAACAACCTAATTACGACAAATTACGCAGCTTCGGATGCTTGTGCTACCCATGGCTTAGACCGTATACACAACACAAATTAGCACCTCGCTCCATCCCTTGCATCTTTGTAGGCTATTCTCCTACCCAAAGCGCCTATCATTGTCTCGAACCCACTACTCATCGACTTTATACCTCCCGCCATGTCAAATTTATTGAAACTAAGTTCCCGTACTCCACCATCCGCACCAACCCCAGCAATACTCTTCCCTCCCCGCATACCTGGTGCTCAGTTTCTCTTCCCCTGCTGCAACCCGACCCTTCCCCTGTTTCCCCTGCCTCCCCACCCCTGTTTCCCCTGTTTCCCCTCCCCCTGTTTCCCCTGTCGCCATCGAACAGCCCCTTCCCCCGTCTCCTCCGCGCTCTCCTGCTTCTCCTGCTGTCAACCCACCCATCACCGTTTCAGCTCCACATTCACCAGTCTCCCTCCCAACTACGGTCACCCCTCCTCCTCCCCCTCCCCCTTACCCGACCCGTCATGTTATCACCCGTCTCACAAATAACATCACTTGTCCCAATCCGAAATATGCCAAAACAGCATCCCTCTCCCCCTCGTCTCACGCTCTTCCAGCCAAGGTCAAGCAAGCTCTCCTTGACCCTAGGTGGCGTGCCGCCATGGATGTCGAATTCCAAGCCCTAACAAAGAATAACACATGGTCGTTAATTCCCTCTCACACCGATTACAATACCATCGGTTGCAAATGGGTCTTTCGTGTCAAATATCACTCGGATAACACCGTTGACAAATTCAAAGCCCGTCTTGTAGCCAAAGGTTTCCACCAACGTCCCGGTCTTGACTACACCGATACATATAGTCCCGTTGTCAAACCCGCTACCATTCGACTCATTCTCTCTCTCGCACTCTCCCACAAATGGCCCCTACGTCATCTCGATGTTAACAATGCCTTCCTCCAAGGCTCCCTTTCCGACACCGTTTATATGTCTCAACCCCCTGGCTTCCAAAATACTTCCTTCCCTTCTCATGTTTGTAAGCTTCACAAAGCCATTTACGGCTTAAAACAGGCTCCTCGTGCGTGGTTCACTGAACTGCGTACCTACCTCATCTCCTTCGGGTTTACTAGCTCCATATCTGATCCGTCTCTATTCTATCTCACTCGCCCTACTTACTCCATGTATCTTCTAGTCTACGTAGATGATATCATTGTCACTGGCTCCTCCCCGTCTCATCTTACTCACTTTCTCCAAAGTATACATTCCCGTTTCTCGTTAAAAGATCTCGGTCCCCCGTCTTACTTTCTTGGTGTTGAGGTCACTCCTAACCCCAATGGGTTGCTCCTTACCCAGACTAAATACATTACTGACTTACTCACTCGTCACAAGTTTCTTGACTGCAAACCTACCCCTACACCGATGCTTCCCTATCCCCCGTTAACAAAATCCGAAGGTCCCACCATACCTACCCACACGGAGTATCGTGCCATCATTGGTTCGTTACAATACCTGTCATTAACCCGTCCCGACTTAGCCTTTACTGTTAACAAATTAGCCCAGTTTCTTCATGACCCAAAGGAGTGTCACTGGTCCGCGCTTAAACGTCTCTTACGGTACCTTAAAGGGTCTCATGATCTTGGTCTTCAATTACATGCCGATACACCTTCTGTTCTCCATGCTTTTTGCGATGCTGATTGGGCAGGTGATAAGGATGATTATATTTCTACTAGCGGGTACATCGTCTATCTTGGTCGTAATCCTATCTCTTGGGTATCCCGCAAGCAACGTACTATTGCCCGTTCCTCCACTGAAGCAGAATTTCGGGCCATTGCCGATGTCACGGCTGAACTACTCTGGGTTCGCTCTCTACTTGATGAATTACATATGCCGTGTCCAGCTACTCCCGTTATATATTGTGATAATCTTGGTGCGACTCATTATTCTGAAAACCCGGTATTTCACTCCCGCATGAAGCATGTCGCACTGTCCTTTAACTTTGTTCGGGAGCATGTCCGTAACAAAGCCATCCGTGTCCAACATGTGCATACAAATGATCAACTTGCGGATGCTTTGACGAAGCCCTTACCACGTCCTCGGTTTGCTACTCTGTTATCCAAGATCGGTCTATCCTCCGGATTGTCCGTCTTGCAGGGGCGTATTAAGGAAACTATTTCCTAGTATTATATTCTACTATATTGTGTACTATATTGTTAGTATAGCTTTCCATGTTCACAATTGTATCTTATTAGTTTAACCTAGTTTAACCTAGAGTCCTTGTATTATATATAGCTTGTATCCTTTGTTAATATATTCAAGTCAATTACAATTCTTCTCTAATATCTTACACTAGCTACTAAAATTCTACAACCACTCCTTTGCTTACCGCTAACATTCGATCACAACTCCTTAGGGTGTATCATATTGTCGGGCGAAAGCAAAACCACCCACCCAAAACCCAGCATTGCTCTACCCAAAATCAACAATGTGTCTTCCGTTAGCACTAAAGAATTGCGTTAAATCCACTCCAAATTATTAAAATTAGTTACCCAAATTCTCATTTGTGACGGGCAAATCCGTCACAAGTTTATGACAACTCAAATAATATTCACATGAGTATAAAAAGACGAGCCATTTGTGATTTCCTAGGCTTGTCTTATCTACCCAAATGGAATATACGTAACCCGTAAAAAAATTGTGAGGAATATATCCGTCACAAGAAAGAATACTCTTAAAATTATTCTTTGGCCGGTACCAAATTTGGCCACCATAAATTTCTTTTTTCCCCTTTTCCATCATCCTCTTAATCTTCACTACAAACAACGTATTCTTAATGGAATTGCTATCGTATGTTTTATTAAAAACATATACGGAGTATTAAACATCAGTAAGTCTTGCTTGCGACGGATCGGATCTTGCGACGGGTATTTTGTGAGAGGAAATGGGTAGAGGGGACAAGGTGGGCACCCCCCATGTGCTTCTCCACTCACCCTTGATGGGTATTTTGTGAGAGAATATGGTATCCGTCTTAAGCTTGCGACGGATAGTGTCCGTCGCAAATGAGAATTTGTGATTAAACATTGTAAGTTTTTAGAGGCCCCAATCTACCCTTTTTCCTATGGCCTAAAAAACTCAGCAGCAAGCATGTTTTAATAATGTTCATACTCATCATCTTATACTCCTTTTTCATAAAGACCTTCCTACTTTAATTCTAAGGGTTAAAGTTGTAAATCTTAAACTATTAGACTACGTTTATAGGTAGGTCTAATGAGGGCTAGGTCTTGAGTAAAGACAAAATTATTAAAAAAGAAAAAAGGTAAAATAAAAAAAAAATCTACTATATACTAAACCAATAACAATTGAAGGCTTCTTATTAACTGCTCTTATTAACGGCTTAAATCTAGGGAATGAAAAAAGTAAATATGCCCACCTTACTCTCTCTCTCTCTTATTTTATAATTAATTACTCTGATCTTCCACTTTACTCTCTCCCTCTTCTTTTATAATTAACTACTCTATCTTTTTCCTTGTTTCTTATTTCAATCTATTTCAAAGCAGTTGTTATTTCTTCATTAATTAATTTATATATATTCTATGCAACAATTTTTATAAAATCTAATTCATACATGATATTATACAAATAATTTGTAAAATATAAATCAATTAAAAAATTACAAATTAATGCAAATAAAATTTTATTATTATAACGCCTATTATTACGACTCGTGCATTTTTTACACGGGTTTAAAACTAGTAACTAGAAATGTTGGAACGAAATGAAGACAAAATGCGTTCTACGGGTTTTGCCAAAATGCGTTCTACGCGGTCTATTATGGACCTGTTGGAACGAAATGAAGACAAACAAATCACAGTTATTTTGGTTTTAAAAAGTTTTTTTTATCAAATTTTACTTATAAAAGTAAAAATATAATTTTACTAGAAATCATAATTTTTCATGATCTACAATTAGAGACCTTATTTGATATACTTTAGAGCCCATCTACTTATATTTTTGTTTATACCAATGATTTTCAATAAATAAAAAATACTTTAAAAAAAAATCTAAACTTAAACATATTTTCAAAATATTAATTCTAAAATTCACAAAAAATAAATTGGTCAAAAATTAAATTAATTTGATTATTTTTTTAAGTCGGTTAAAGTAGGTTAAGGTAGGGCTTGATAAAACAACAAAATCAGGAACTAGGTCAAGTAGGTTTAGAAAAATATATTAGTATTTTAATGCAAGGTCTAAGTAAGGCGGCAGGAAGAACGGATAAACATAGTCTTATTACGTAGAAAATATATGAAGAACTATATTATGAAGCTAATATATTTACATTTATTATCACAGTAGCATAAATTCTTGTTTCAGACGGGATGACCCGTCTTATTTTAATACATAATCCCCCACATGCCCCACTTGTTCTTTTGTGAGAGGACTTGACCCGTCTGAAGCAGTAAAACGGGTCACCCTCTGAAACAAGACCAACTGAAAAAATAGAGGAAGGGTGTGAGAGCAATACCGTGGCACAAGGAACTAATAAGTTGGCCGACACCACTACAATTATTATAGTTTTGAGGTTGGAAGCCTCGAGTTCCATCACAAAAGCATTGGCTCCTTTGAGTTTCGACAGATTTCAGTAACGTACAGCACGGTTGCTGGTTAGTAAAGCTACCGGACACGCCGCATGTCCGCAGAATTTGATTAGTGCAAGTTGTTGTACTTGGCGTTTGTGCTGACAGCCTGACTATCCGTGTCGAAAACGTCACCATTAACGTTATCGCGAAACATATCGTCTCCATTTTCATCCTCGATCGATCTTTGCTATGTTTGTCTAGCAATGGTATATTTGAAGTTGGCTATACTGCCTAGCTATTGTTATCATATAAAAGAGATGTTGAAAAGACTTAGCTTAATCTAACATGTAGTGCACAATATTACATTAATTGATCAGTCTAATTAAAAGGACATATTCGAACGTTAGTTGATATGATTATGATTGGCTCTAAGATTAATTCATAAAACTAATGTTATGTAATGCTTGGTCTATTGTCAACTTTATTATGAAATTACTTTGAGAATCCAAGTTGTAGCTTGACTAGTAACATGTTTTGATATGAGTCCAACCATTGGGTGAGTTAAGAATGGTTGATTAAATCTCCAAGGGTATGTGAAGTTATCAATACAATGCAACTTGATTAAGGATTGAGACGTAGCTAGATTGTTAATTATCCGGTGAAATAGTAAGAATTAGTTGGTATAACGATTCTCGATAGAAAATGAAAAGAGGAGAAACTATTTTGCAAAGAAAATACGAAACTCTCATCACTAAGTCACGACAGTTCACAGACTATTCAACTAGTTGTAGTACTATTTCTAAGTTTTATCATAAAGTTTTCGAGCTTTCTTGTAAACATCATGAGCTTGACTATAAAGGTATATAGTTTATGAACTCATTCACTTAGCATTAGAAAAAAAAATTAAATTCAAACAAGCTAAAAAAAAATATACATAAACTCGATTAGATGTAGGTTGGTTGTACAATGCTAGTATAATACCGGAGGTATAATCCTATATATGGAGTTACAATACCCCTCATTTACATTCATTTTCCTTCCGTCGCGGTCATTTGTTTATCATTTCCATTTTAAGGTGTCTCATTTATTTGTTTACCTTTCTATATTATGATGGTAATGCATGAAAAATATGATCAACCAATGAGACTATTGTCCACTTGTCATCCACCAAGAACAACCACAAATAGTCCCTTATCATTTCCTTAATAATTCTGCTAAAAACAAAGGTAAACAAATGACCGAGACGGAGGGAATAGTTTATATGTGCATGTGATGATGTAGGTATTTAAAATTAGTAGCATTCGATGGTCAACGTTCGTTTGCAAATACATAGACGAATGTTCCGTTTTAATCTTGATTACCAAAGGAGTAGGTAACAGCAAAGCAATTGTTTTTCTCTTCAAATCGATTTCAATAATTAATTGTTTATAGGTCATGAGTTTATGGCTTGCGAAAGTATTAATTAGCCCTTTTAAAGTTTGTCCAATTGTAAAATTGAACACCTTAAATTTTTGCGAAAGTGGCAATTTGCTCTCTTAACTTTACTCAATGGTGAATTAAGCCACTACAAAAGGAACTGTTGTTAGTAACGAGTTGGCTTATATTTTATAAGACGATTCTCACGTGTTTCATTTCCCACCTCAATTCTAAAATCACATACTCACATATTCCATGAAAAAAGTGAATGAACCTTTATAAACCTAAGAAATCTTTGAAACTTTGTCAGTGTGGGATACGTTTGCGACGAATATTCCGCCGCAAACTCCCCTTGTCCATCGCATGTGTTTACCCGCACCCGCTAAAATTCACCCACGAAAAAATTTTTGGTTCCTACAGAAAATTCTTTCCCAAGAGGCAAGTATCCGTTGCAAAAAGTAACACTCATTTCAAATTAGTCCGTCGCAAATGTTTTTTTTTTCCTTTAGTGTTATGTCAACACATGATGAGGGTCAATAGGATTATATTACTAGTTGTACAAGAGAATTGTACAACCATCACACATTTATGTGATCTTATAGTTATATGTATTGCAAATTTGTGATGCACTTAAACCAAACTTTTGTTAATTTCACAACGTACATATATAAACCTTCTAAAATTGTATGAAAAGAAAACTTCATTGAATTGTCACTCGACAATAGTGATCAGCTACGAGATTCAGTTAGTATTAGTGTTCGCTTTTGATGACATGGTGTTCGATTGATTAGATCCGCAGCTGTAAACGAAAGCAAGGTGTTGTGGCACCGAGAGTGAGACGCTGCCATCATAAGAGTTGAGTGTGTTCACAATCGTCGACATAGTAGGCCTCAGATTACTATCCTCTTGAACACATAGTAATCCTAATTGTACACATTTTGTTGCATCATCACTTGAAATTGAGTCTTTTAGCGTTGGATCCATCATTTCCAACGGGTTTTCGTCTTCCCAGCATCTCCATGCCTGTGAATTTACAAAAGTATTCAATAACATACTCCGTATTAAACAGAGAAAATAACAAGTCGCGTAAGGTTATTAAGGCTTACAAAGCTAATAAGGCCTTCGCCGCCTGGTTGGTGGAAGGACGATCCGCTAATCTTTCTTCCACTAACAGTCTCTAAGATAAGCACGCCCATAGCATAGACGTCTGATTTCGACGAGAATTGTCCGTGGAATAAATACTCTGGTGCCATATACCCGCTGCAATTTATAGGCAAATAATAATAATATGATGAATGTGAATAAAATTTAAGTATATATGGTGTATCTCACACTATAAACTAATTGTAATTAAATATTTAACTAAATACTTGTAGAAATGTAAGCAGTAAGAAATAACTAATAGGATATAAATGTAATATATGTGGGTCAACCACACCTAAAGATTTTGGTTGAGATAGTTTATCTATGAGGGTGTCAAGCCACTGTGATCAAAGATCACGAATTCAAACCCCGTCAGCCTCTAATATCTCACAAACTCACATAGTGGAAACTTAGCAAAAACATGGCTAAAATTAAGGCAAAAACATAAGGATCTTACTGAGTGCCAACCACTTGAGTTGGGTTAATATGAGTTTGTCCGATTGCACAAATTCTTGCCAATCCAAAATCTGCAATTTTGGGGCACATATTTGAATCTAGCAGAATATTTCCAGCTTTGAGATCACGATGCATAGTTCGCATTGGGGACTCTTCATGAAGATACATCATTCCTTGAGCGATACCCTTTATAATTTCAAACCGACACGGCCAATTCAATTCTGCTTGTTTCTTACTATCTGTATAGGATTTGAATAAAAGAATTGTGTAAATCGCATATGTTGTAGAAAAAAAAAATTAGTGAGCCGACTAAATAGGTCGAAAGTAGAATACCGAATATGAAGTAATCAAGACTCTTATTAGCCACAAATTCGTACACTAACAATGCTTCTTCTTCGGCTATGCTAAATCCTAGTAACCTAACGAGATTTGTGTGTTGAAGCGTTGCTAAGAGCGCAACCTCGTTTTTGAACTCTTTGTCACCTGGGTCTGAGCCATTCGATAGTCTTTTCACGGCTATTTGTTGTCCGTCTTGTAGCGTGCCCTAGAATAAATTAAATAAAAATCGAAAAAGTGAGAAGATTATTGTGAGATAGACGATGTAAGATTCAAACAAACATGACATGGTATGATCGTCTAGTTTTGTCTAGGCCTAATTTTAACTAAGGCAATTTTGAACCTTATCGATCATGACATGAAGGGTTTGGATTCCAAGTACCTAAGAGGGGGAGGGGGTGAATTAGGTACCACTTTAAAATTTTCAACTTAATCTTTATTGATTAAAGAAAGTTGATAGTTGTTTAAGAAGAACAAATGAATACACTAAATGAACAAGGTTATCAAGAAGGTATTGCTAAATTATAAAGTTGCTGTAAAGTGAAAGTTACAGTGAGTCTGACTGTTACTTGTTCGTTTTAGCAGATGAAGTAAAGGCTACAATACGAAAGTAACAGTATCCGAGACTGTTGCACTGAACAGAAATGCGAAACAAACGAGTAAAGAAAAGTGCAGCGGAAATAAAACAAACAAGAGATTAACACAGGAGTTTTGAATTGGTTCAGCCACTTGAAAGGCCTACGTCCAATCTTCTTCTTATTGATTCAATTAAGTAATCTACTCCGACTACCTAAGACCCTTACAATAAAAAGGACCAACAACCTACTCCGGTTGCGAAATGAGTTTAAGACTACTCCGTCTCAAACTCGACTCTTTATCTAAGAAAGTTACAAGATCAAATTCCCTGATTTTGTTCTTGTGAAAAGAACGAAGGCGAATTCATTAAGATCTAACTATTCTAGATAGAAGAGTACAATACTTAAGGCAACAGTTGTCATGTCTGTGACTTTTGAAGACTTTGAAGAAATTTTGCAAAGATTAAAAGCTTAAAACTTTGAAGACAATTTGCAATGAAATGTGTTTGTTTTCTCTGGAAAGTCTTAAGCAAATGTGAGATGAGTGCCTTCTTATTTATCGAGAAGGACAAGATTTGAATTGATTAAAGAATTCTTTTTGAGAGAGTCAACTCTTAAGAAAAAGAACAAAAGAGTTTTGCTATTTAGAAAGTAGTGCATAAACATCAAAGTGTGAATCAAGGTATGCAGTAGACTTTCAACTTTTCTGATCATCTTTTGAAAACAAAAGAGTAAGGACAAGAGGGTTTAAGATAAGAGCCAAGCAACCCTTTTTGCAAATAAGAATTAGTCTTATGCCTTTTAAGGAAAATGATTTGGAAAGATTCCCCTACCTTCTTGTTTTCTTTCAAACCCTTTCATTCAATAAATCAAAACATTTGAGGATCATTCTCAGGTGAAATAGATTGCAAAGTGAAGATTCGAAATCGATTTATAAAAGAGTCGACAGACATGAGCAACAGTACTTACGACTGTTGCTGACCACGACTGTTGATGACCTGTTGAGGCAACAGTCGTACGTACTGTTGCAGTTGCAAGTATAGTATTCTTCTATCTTTACAATTAGATGACTCTTTACAACTCGATTTTTCTCGGGCATTCAACACTTCATCAACTCTTCATCAACTCTTGCTTGGAGATTAGTCTTGCTTGGAGATTCATAAGTTTCCTGAAAACTTAACTAAGAGGCACATATTAATTAGGCATGTCATCATCAACAAACTAGCTCAACAAATTCCCCCTTTGATGATGACAAGCCTTAAAAACACATAATCCTAAAATTAAGTTCCCCCTAAGAAGGTCGATCCAAAGCAAACACTTTCAACGACTACACATATAGAAAGATGACAATAATAAGCATATGGCAAACAAAACCAAGAGAGTTAGATAGCAAGATAATTCTACTAGGCAACAAGCAAGAGTTAATCAATGATATGCTCATCTAGTGTGTGTTTTTTCATTTCCCCCTCTTGACATCATCAAAAGGGCAATGATACTCTCCTCGGACACAAATTACTCATGCACAACATATCATAAAAACCGCACTAAATAGGCTATAATGGTAGTTTCAACAAAACAAAGGTTTAACAACAAGGTTAACCAAGTTCAACAAGACCAAACATAGTTTAATAGTACACCACTATAGAAGAAAAGGCAAGTTTAGGCTATGTGGTGAAGGGCAAAATGAGGTAGGGGTTTTAATTTACACCACCAAGGCAAAAGGGCATCATCCAAGTCAAGTGATAAAACATGTTTAAGCATTGTCTTCACCATTGTCTTCACCACCACCCACATCAATCCCTCCTTTAAGCATTTTGGATGTGGTGTAGTTTACATCCCCAAGCTTCCCTTTACTAACTTTCAACATCATTTTCCCTCAATTTTCCATGTGATCATACAATCCTTGCGATTCCACACTTTCTTGCACCAAACATCCTTTGGCCTTAAGCATGATCGAAATCGAAATTCCAAAAGTCGACTTTTTTTTTTTTTTTTTTTTTTTTTTTTTTTTGTCAATCCTTCAGTTTATTGGACAAAGTGGCAGATCTTGTGAGTATAAGATTATGGAGGCTGATCTTGCACTAACTTTGGCAAATAAGTAACTGGACGTCACATTCACTTGGACCGTTGCATAGACCAGTCTGTATGTCACATTCACTGGGAGTGTTGCATAGACCGGAAGGATTTCATTCGCCTTTTTTGTGCCGGCTTGAACTTTCTTGCGGATCAATGAGGCCATTTTGAGCAAGATTTGGTTTTGATTCTTTGAGTGGTTGTAGAACACAAGGGGACTCGGAAATGATGGGCTTATCGAGTGAAGAACAAAAAAGGGAATTGGTGGATTCAAGGGTATTTTGGATGATGAGTTTGATTTAACAGTGAAGGGTTTTATTTTTGAGGGGTAAGTATCCTTTGATTATGGTAGGTGTAATTATCAAACATTGAGTGGTCAAGTTGGTCGAAGTACCATTAAAAACATAAGTGTGCAGGTTAATTATAATAAATCATGACACAAATAAATTAGAATAAAGAAGAGTATACTTACATGCCAATTCTCGTCAATCATGCAAGGGATTAGATACACACACAAGAATCACATACAATTAATTAAACCAATTTCTAAACGAAGTTTCTCAAATTGTTCTCTTGCTAGTGGTTTCGTAAAAATATCCGCTATTTGATCTTCGGTTTTGCAAAAAATAAGCTTAATATGTCCTTTCTCTACGTGATCACGAAGAAAGTGGTGACGAATCTCAATATGCTTAGTCCTAGAGTGTTGAATGGGATTTTTGGAAATGTTTATGGCACTAGTATTATCACACATAATAGGAATAGAGTCATAAATCATACCAAAATCTTGAAGTTGTTGACGTACCCAAAGAAGTTGTGAGCAACAATGAGCGGCACTAACATATTCGCTTTCGGCCGTTGAAAGAGCTACCGTATTTTGTTTCTTTGAACCCCATGAAACGAGACAAGGTCCAAGGAACGTGGCAATCCCGGAGGTGCTCTTTCGGTCCACCGTACATCCCGCAAAGTCGGCATCGGAAAATCCTACAAGATCAAGGGGACAATACAACGGATACCACAAGTGGAGATGTTGGGTTCCAATCAAATATCGAAGAATTCGTTTGACGGCTTTGAAATGGGATTCTTTCGGATTTGATTGGAACCGAGCACATAAACAAACGCTAAAGAGAATGTCGGGACGACTAGCGGTTAAGTAAAGAAGAGATCCAATCATACCTCTATACACCTTGTCACTTACATTTTTGCCGTTCTCATCCTTGTCCAACTTGGACGTAGATACCATAGGTGTAGAGTATGATTTAGCATCCGTCATCCCAAATTTCTTAAGCATTTCTTTAATATACTTTTGTTGATGAATTAGGATTCCTTCTTTAGTTTGTTTAATTTGAAGTCCAAGAAAGAATCCTAGTTCACCCATCATGCTCATCTCGAATTCCGATTTCATTAATTCGGAAAAATACACACAAAGAAGCTCATTAGTTGCACCAAATATAATGTCATCGACATATACTTGCACAATCAACAGTCCATCAGACTGTGACTTTATGAACAAAGTTTTGTCCACGGATCCTCTTCTAAACCCGTTTTCAAGTAGGAATTTTGACAATCTATCATACCAAGCACGAGGTGCTTGTTTTAAACCGTAAAGAGCTTTGTCCAACTTGAAAACGTGATTAGGAAAATCATTATCCATAAAGCCCGGGGGTTGCTCAACAAAGACATCCTCTTCCAAATAGCCATTTAGAAAAGCGGTTTTAACATCCATTTGGAAGAGTTTAATGCCCTTGTGAGCCGCAAAAGCAATGAGTAATCGTATGGCCTCAAGTCTAGCTACCGGTGCATAGGTTTCATCATAGTCAATACCCTCTTGTTGGTTGTAACCTTGCACCACTAGTCTAGCCTTGTTCCTTACGATTTCTCCGGAATCATCAAGCTTGTTGCGAAAGACCCACCTAGTACCAATGACGGTACGATTAGGTGGCCTAGGGACCAAGTGCCATACCTCATTTCTCTTGAATTGATTAAGTTCTTCTTGCATTGCAATTACCCAGTCAGCAACAGTCAGAGCGACTGTTACATTGGCAGGTTCAATTTGAGAGAGAAATGCATTATGTGCACAGAAGTTGTTGAGAGATGCTCTTGTTCTGATTCCAGATCTGATGTCACTTGTCAAATTTGACAAAGGGTGTGAGGTTTGATGTTTCCATTTCCTTGGCACGAAGGGGGTTTCTTCCCTTTCAACAGCAACAGTATGAGTGACTATTACTTCCTGGTCAGATGTTGGTTCTTCATCAGAGTTGGAGGACTCTGCCTGTTCAACAGTCAGTGGGACTGTTACAATCTGGGAGGGAGAAACAACAGCAGAGTTGCTGATGATTCCCCCTGAGTTGATGTTGTCTATAGCAGGTAACAGTCTCTCCGTCTGTTGCTGATCAGTGTTATTTGGATTGTTCAAGGCTTCTTCTTGATTAATCACAAAGTCTTCGCGCACAAGCCCAATCTCGAATTCATCATCTTCCTCATCAATTTGTACCTGCTCAAAGAGACTAGATTCATCAAAAATGACATGTACACTTTCCTCAATCAACATAGTCCTCTTGTTGTAAACTTTATAAGCCTTGCTATGATTTGAGTAACCAATAAAAACCGCTTCATCACTACGTGGATCGAATTTACCCAAATTATTTTTACCATTATTGTGAACAAAACATTTGCTACCAAAGCATCTAAAGTATGAAATGTTGGGCTTTCTTCCACGTAGTAATTCATATGGTGTTTTATTGAGTAGACTTCTTATCATGACTCGATTATGAATATAGCAAGCGGTGTTTACCGCTTCGGCCCAAAAGTTTCGAGGAAGCTTACTACACAATAACATGGTTCTAGCCATGCCTTCAAGAGTTCTATTCATGCGTTCAACCACGCCATTTTGTTGAGGAGTTCTTGGGGCGGAGAAATTATGATCAACACCATTGTCATCACAATAAGCACCAAATGATGAGTTTTCAAATTCGGTTCCATGATCGGTTCGAATGGAAACAAGTTTTAAATCAAGTTTGTTTTGAATTCTTTTTAACCAAATTAAAAACTCATCAAATGCCTCATCTTTGGAACTCAAGAACAATGTCCAAACAAATCTAGTATAATCATCAACAATGACACAAACGTAGCGACTCCCTCCTCTACTACGAGTTCTCATGGGTCCACATAAATCAATGTGCAAGAGTTGTAGTGGACGAGAGGTACTCACAACCTTTTTCGATTTGAAGGAACTTCTAACATGTTTGCATTTAGCACATTCATCACAAATTTTATCAAGATCAAATTTTATGTTAGAAAATCCTTCAACCAAGTCAAGTCTCTTGAGAGTATTAAGAGTCTTAGTACTTACATGTCCAAATCGTTTATGCCACAACCAAGGGTCATTTTTTATTACACTCATACAAGACATGGTATGTCCGGATAAGGTGTTTAAATCGGTTAGGTAGACGTCTTTCACTCGTCTACCTTCAAGTATTACCTCATGGGTTGTGGCATCAATGATTCGACAAAGACTAGCACTAAATTCAACCAAGTTACCACGGTCACATAATTGAGAGATGCTAAGGAGATTATGCTTCAAACCTTTGACAAGCCGCACATTGTCGACACAAAGTAACGATGACTTACCAACCTTCCCAATGCCTATTACTTCACCTTTCTTGTTGTCACCGAACGTTACCGTGCCACCATCATAAGCTTCAAGTGAGAGAAATTGGCTTTTGTCTCCCGTCATGTGACGAGAACATCCACTATCCAAGTACCAATTGCGGCCGCCTCTCACCAAGCCCTACAAGAGATTAGACTTTAAGTTTAGGAACCCAAATCATTTTGGGTCCCTTCTTGCGATCAACTTGTTTAAGGAGATCTTTCCGAATCCATATTTGCTTTACAACTTTAACATTTCTCTCAATGTCATTGTGTCTCTTTTTGCAAGCATTTAAGACATGACCAATTTTTCCACAATAGTTGCAAATGATGTATTCGGGAAGACCAACATACTTCCTTCTTCGGAAATCGGTTTTGCTAGGATCCGGTTTTTGAATGTAACAGTGCGACTGACTGTTCCATTTAAAACCGAGACCAGCAACTCTATCACATCTTTTGGATTGACTAGTGAGAAAATTCAAGACATTTTGACTTCCTTCCCATTTCTTAGACACATGTTTAGCTTCATTAAGTTCCTTGCCAAGTTTCTCAATTTTAGCCGAAAGCAACTTGTTCTTTTCTTTAGAAATGTCAATATCATTTTTCATCACAACATACTTGGATTTTAAGTCAATAATGGTGTTGATTTTATGCTCAATGTCAATCTTAAGGTTGGAGATGCAAAAGTTCAATTGAGTGACTTTAGGGTCGGAGGAGCAATTCTTGTGATTGTCATGTTGAATCTTAACAAGTTTTTCATGAAGGACTCTTATTTCCCCTTTGAAGGCATTAAGATCAACCTTGAGTCGATCATTCTCAGTGGTTAAAGTTTTGACGAGATCATGAGAGGAAGAACTTTGTTTTTCAATGTCAGAGGCAACAGACAGTGGGACTGTGACTTTCAGACTTTCAACTTTTTCTTCAAGGTCGACTATTTCAGTTTTAGACAGCTCAAGATCTTTGATGAGATCATCACGCTCCTTTGAAATTTTTGAAATTTGGAAGACTAAGGAGGTGTTAATCTCGTCAAGATCAGAGGGGGTAGAGCTAGAGCTAGAGGATTTAAGGAGATCGAGTTCATTTGTCAGGTTTTTGTTTAATTTCCTTAATCTCTTAAATTCAGTTTCAACTTCAGAAGTAACAGTCGCTGTGTCTGTATCATTCAATTCCTGTTTTAGAAGAATGTTTTCTTGAGCAATCTCCTCTATTTGATCTTGCATGACATCAAGTTTCTCGGTTTGGTTACGACACTTGTCAAACAACTTATCAAGTAACTTACACACCTTGTCTTTGGAATAAGTTCTAACCTTAGCCTTAAGATATTTTACCTCATTGTCGGACTCGGAATCGGATTCATCCGGATGTGCCATAAGACACCTAAGAGACTCACTCTTAGCAAGTTTATGTGTTTTATTTTTGAGATTGTTTGTCAAACACATTTTAGCATCTAGTTGCTCCTCGATGGTTTCATCGTCCTCGGAGTCGGACATGCCCCAAATGGCGGACATGACTTTATGCTTGAGTTCTCTCTTAGCCGTGTCTCTTCTATCCTTAGATTTGATGTCATTCCATTTTGGGCATTCTTTAATTAAGTGACCTTTGTCACCACATTTGAAACATCCCATAGCGGAACTCGGTCGTCTCTTAGGAAATCGTTTTCTAGCATGGTTCACCTTGAAATTTTTGAATCCTTGGCCATTGACCATCCCAACAAGGTTTCTTGAGAACATGGCATATTCATCTTCCTCTTCTCCTTCCTCATCACTTGAGGTGGATTTAAGAGCAAGTCCTTTTCCCTTTGAGGTCTCACAAGGAGCATTGTCGAGATTTAACTCGTGTGCAATTAGGGACCCCATTAGTTCATGAAAGGTTAATGTGGTTAGGTCTCTAGCCTCTTCAATAGCGGTGACTTTTGGTTGCCACTTAGCGGTAAGACTACGAAGAATTTTTCGAATGATGTCCTCGGACTCGAAAGTTCTTCCTAGACTTTTAAGCTCATTAATAATGCTAGAAAAGCGAGAGGCTAAACTATTGATGGACTCGTCCTTCAACATATGGAACATCTCATATTTTTTTATGAGAAGGTCTATACGTTGTTTCTTAACTTGTATGGTTCCCTCGTGTGCGAGTTCAAGGACGTCCCATATTTGTTTAGCCGTCGTACAACCGGATATACGACTCACTTCCTCCTCACCAACACATCGTTGAAGAATAGTCATGGCTTTGGAATTTTTCTCGGCCAATTTAAAATCATTTTCATTGTAATCTCTTTCGAGTTTGACCGTAGAATATCCCGTCATCATGTCCTTATCTTCAATAATGAGTGGTCCATCTTTGATGATTTTCCAACATTGGTAATCAATACTTTTGATGTAGTGTTCCATTTTGAGTTTCCACCATCCAAAATTCTCACCGGTAAAGACCGGGATCTTGGAGTGTTTAGAGGAATCCATAGGCCTAGAATCAAACTCAAAGGCGATTAGCCTCGATCAAGAGCACGAGGCTCTGATACCAATTGAAGGGTTTGGATTCCAAGTACCTAAGAGGGGGAGGGGGTGAATTAGGTACCACTTTAAAATTTTCAACTTAATCTTTATTGATTAAAGAAAGTTGATAGTTGTTTAAGAAGAACAAATGAATACACTAAATGAACAAGGTTATCAAGAGTGTATTGCTAAATTATAAAGTTGCTGTAAAGTGAAAGTTACAGTGAGTCTGACTGTTACTTGTTCGTTTTAGCAGATGAAGTAAAGGCTACAATACGAAAGTAACAGTATCCGAGACTGTTGCACTGAACAGAAATGCGAAACAAACGAGTAAAGAAAAGTGCAGCGGAAATAAAACAAACAAGAGATTAACACAGGAGTTTTGAATTGGTTCAGCCACTTGAAAGGCCTACGTCCAATCTTCTTCTTATTGATTCAATTAAGTAATCTACTCCGACTACCTAAGACCCTTACAATAAAAAGGACCAACAACCTACTCCGGTTGCGAAATGAGTTTAAGACTACTCCGTCTCAAACTCGACTCTTTATCTAAGAAAGTTACAAGATCAAATTCCCTGATTTTGTTCTTGTGAAAAGAACGAAGGCGAATTCATTAAGATCTAACTATTCTAGATAGAAGAGTACAATACTTAAGGCAACAGTTGTCATGTCTGTGACTTTTGAAGACTTTGAAGAAATTTTGCAAAGATTAAAAGCTTAAAACTTTGAAGACAATTTGCAATGAAATGTGTTTGTTTTCTCTGGAAAGTCTTAAGCAAATGTGAGATGAGTGCCTTCTTATTTATAGAGAAGGACAAGATTTGAATTGATTAAAGAATTCTTTTTGAGAGAGTCAACTCTTAAGAAAAAGAACAAAAGAGTTTTGCTATTTAGAAAGTAGTGCATAAACATCAAAGTGTGAATCAAGGTATGCAGTAGACTTTCAACTTTTCTGATCATCTTTTGAAAACAAAAGAGTAAGGACAAGAGGGTTTAAGATAAGAGCCAAGCAACCCTTTTTGCAAATAAGAATTAGTCTTATGCCTTTTAAGGAAAATGATTTGGAAAGATTCCCCTACCTTCTTGTTTTCTTTCAAACCCTTTCATTCAATAAATCAAAACATTTGAGGATCATTCTCAGGTGAAATAGATTGCAAAGTGAAGATTCGAAATCGATTTATAAAAGAGTCGACAGACATGAGCAACAGTACTTACGACTGTTGCTGACCACGACTGTTGATGACCTGTTGAGGCAACAGTCGTACGTACTGTTGCAGTTGCAAGTATAGTATTCTTCTATCTTTACAATTAGATGACTCTTTACAACTCGATTTTTCTCGGCATTCAACACTTCATCAACTCTTCATCAACTCTTGCTTGGAGATTAGTCTTGCTTGGAGATTCATAAGTTTCCTGAAAACTTAACTAAGAGGCACATATTAATTAGGCATGTCATCATCAACAAACTAGCTCAACATGACATCTTGTCGCGATTCGAAACCTCACCTTGTAAACAATCCCGGATCCTCCTCGACCAATTTTGTTAGCTCTGGCGAAGTTATTAGTGGCTGCTTGAATATCAGCAAATTCATAGTATAGGGACTCGAGCGTTGACGAACAATTCTTGTCGATTCCTACTAGATCTTCAACCTTTAAATCGATTGTTGCAGTTTGATTCTCCGTTACTGCAACACACCACATAATAATAATAATAATAATAATAATAATAATAATAATAATAATAATAATAATAATAATAATAAGACGTAACTCAACCCTTGTCACTCGGTAGGCATAATATTTCAATACTCCCTCTGACACTGTGTCAATTAATACTTTTGCTTTTGGTTCAAAGACTAAGAAAAGAAGACATAAACAATCTTCACATGTGATTTAACAACTTTTACGGGAAAAAAACGCTGGAAACATAAACAAATAAATAAGACGCCCAATTAAGAAAAATGTACAAAATGACATGGACGGAAGAAATACTAGTAATGGATTGAAATTATTACCGTCTCCAGGATTCTTTGCTAGATTTGGTTCAGGCAGCGTGCAATTTTCGATATCTGGTTTCGAGTTTCTTTTACGAATGATGACAATGCCTAATATGATTGACAAAACCACTACGACAACTACTGCCACTACTATTCCAATAATCATAACCATTTTGCTTCCTGAAAAAAACAAACAAAAAAAAAAAAACAACTCGCCATCATCAACAATATCACAAATTCTCGTTTGTGACGGGCATATCTGCCGCAAGCTTGCGACGGGTCAAGTATTACCCACTTGAGTAGAAAAAGACAAGCTATTTGTGATTCCCTATGCTTTGTCTTATCTACACAAGTGGGATAACTTGACCCATTAGAAGCGATAACTCCAACAATATAAACTGATTTACAAAATAAGGAGTTCCTTATATAAAATCAATTTTTAAAGTAGAGAACCAATAATATGGCGGATATTGGTGAAAAAAGATAATTACCGATTGAAAAATGTGTGAATTTCAGTTTTTGAAACCTTGATTCAATAAGAAAGTCGAACTAAGAAGCATGCTTTTAAGGACATACAAGGCCACAAATAAATACGTAATTTTTATATTTATAACATATTGGTGAAAAATATTACCGTTTAACTTGTACACGATCTTACAAGAAATGATCAAACGAAATAACATGTCAAACTGCATGTAGTTTAGTGGAGTATTAAGTTATTATATCATTGATTAATTGATTAATACAGTAATTTTTTATTTGAGAGGATTTTCTCATATAATAGCAGAACTACTAATTAACTTGAAGGTCCCCAGTCTATCAAGCAACTGAAATCTCAGATATTACTTCCAATGAATCCAATCCAATGAAACGTAACATTTTTTTTTGGATGGTTTTCGAGATGACACTTTGACATAATTTTTCATCATGTAATCACGACTTTTCTTTTTACGCAAGGTTTTATTTTATACTCTTTGTCGCATTGAATTGTTGTTTATACTTGTTTTATTCTGCGAGAGAAAAATATAGCACATGTAAGTTATTGACTGCGACCAAAGAAGTAAAAGACAGCTGTAACAAATCTAAATATGTTAAGTTAAATTATATTATCCCACATGTGAGTGTCCCACATTGTTGAAGAAAAAAGAGATTATACCACTCTGTAACCAAGGGAGTTACTCCTCTTATTGGCAATTGGTTTTAGGATGAAATCTCCCTTGTGTTGTCAGGTAGTCCGTCTCTCATTCGTTTGGATGTGGCTCGACCCGTTTGCATGTTCTAACACGTTAGTTTCAATCATATTCGATGTTTAATACTTTTTGCAATTTTACAGTTAATGTTTTCAAATGATACCTCCATAAAAGTACATGTTACCTTTGAATTTGGTTTGATGGAAGAGAGTATTAGTTATCACCTAGTCAACTAACATTAGATAATCTTCCTTGCTTAGAGGTGGCAGTCGGGTCAGGTTTAGACCGGATAAGTTCGGGTTCAGGTCAATTCGAGTCAGCCTACGCTTTCGGGTTGAGTCGGGTTGGGTTTGGTTCGTTATCGGGTCGGGTTGTTTCGGGTTAAATGATGTATCCGGTTGGGCCGGGTCATTATCGGGTTCGGTTACATTATCACATTACTTCAAGTTTTGACCATCAAATTTAGTTTTCAACCATTATTTGATTAAGTTACTTCATTATTAAATAAAATGTATCAAATATAACATTAAATCACTTTCTTTTGATCAATATTAAGCTTAATAGTTGTCAAGCCATCAATTTAATCGGGTCCATATCGGCTGTTTCGGGATCAGGTCATTAATTATCGGGTCGCGTCGAGTTACGGGTCGCCATCGGTTCAAGTCGCGTCGATTTTGGTTACCAAAATTCTCGAGTTCTATCGGGTCAGATTTGCTCGGGTTCAGGTCGGGTCACTTGTTAATAAGTACATATTTTACATGATTGTGCGCGTAGTTAATATGGTACTTTCGACTTCTTGTTGCGTAGTTTTAAGCTATTTTGATATGCATTGTGCACTTTTCGATAGATGCTATGTTGTGGTATGTTTGCTTATGTTTTCAGGTTGTATTGAGCTATTTTTGTGACGGTCGCGTGCTTGTGGTTTGGATGTGATTGCATGGGCAAGACCCCGTGTGGAATGCTTAATTGTAAGGTGCCCAGATGAAAAATGAGGAACTCCTAAAGAAAGAAGTCTTTTTAGGGAGCTAAAATGAAGTTATGTCAAAGAAAGATGTCGCCCGGGCGGGCGGAAAGCTATCAACAACCAAATTGTGGCCGAGACATTGCACCCGGGCGGGCGGATCGCAGATTCAGCAATTTTGGTATTTTGGAAAGAATCCAACTTAACCTAGATCTATTAGAAAAATAAAAAGAACTCTTATATATACTTCATCCTAGGTTATTTTAATTTCATTATTCTCAAGACTAGAAGCACATAAAAAAACTTAGATTAAAACTTTTGCTATCAAGTTATTGCATCAGATTTACAATTGTTCTTTGGATTATTGTTCTCTACTCCTCAGGTTTATTAATTCACGTAATATTTATTCCTCCTTATTTCTTTGTTGATTATGTTTATTGTTATCTAATTATGAATTGCTAAGTTTTCATTATCATGAGTGAGTAGAATTAATCTAGGGTTCGTACAATTGTTAGCAAGAAAACAAGCATGTTTTAATCCTCAAACTTGATTGCCTTATTGTTATTTGAATTCGGTTTGAATACATATTGAATTAGGTTATAAAATTGAATTGGGTAGAATATAAATCAAACTATACTATCAACGGGAGTTGGGCAGAATTTGGTATACGTTTTATCTCTCAATTTTGTTAGCCTAATATTGTTATAACTAGATTTACATGCGGGAGCGGGGATTTAGCTAAGAACACAATTTGAATAGAGATTTTTCATATAGACATGGAAATGCTAGATAGAATTATTGGTACCATACTATTGAACTTAATGCTCATATTGGTTTAACTTACATGTGGGAGCTGGAGTTAAATTAAATAGGAAGAACTTGCGTTGCTCGAAAGAGGGCGTTTGTATGCCAATTGGGTAGTTTCTCATTTGAATAACGATAGGGTGATTAAGTAATTTTCATAGTTGCTTGTTGATTGCTAATGAAAGTACGAACTCTAGTTTCTTTAAAACTTGATTACAAACCCTTACTTTAGATTTAATTATAGATTCACCATCTCATCAATTCTGGTTTACGTAGCTAAAGTATAGTCTAGAATCGATTGGTACTCAATCCTTACTTCCATGAGATCGACTCGTAAGTATATACAATTGACCCGTACGCTTGCGGTATTTTTAACTGAACATCACTCGGGTCGGGTCAGACTTGCCAGCTCTAGCCTTGCCAATCTATCTTAAGAAGGAGGCATCCGTCTTATTAATATTAAAGTGGGTCAAATATCATTACACATGGATATATTGAACAAATCTTTTAATTTCCCCTTTACATTTTGATGATGTTTCATTCATCGTAGATGGACATATTTGAGAATTCTTAAGTTTAAGATAAATGGAATCGTCTTAAATGATAATTTGTCATTATCAAACAACCGACATAAAAATATATGCCCCAACCCAAACAACCGACATAAAATAACTAAAAATAACCTGCTCTTTTCAATCCGAACCCGAAGCTGACGCGACCTGATAATAACCCGAACATTTAGAGACAAGATTCGCCCGACTCGTGACCCGACCCAAAAATAGGTAAACTTATATAAAAGTTGATCTTACAGCAAAAAAAATTCTAATATAAAATGATAAAGAAATAATTTTAACTCAAGAAATTTTGAAATAAAATATGCTTATATTTTTTCTAATTAAAACATAGTTTTACCACATACTTACAGTTACGGTTTGTCAAGTATATGTAAGAACTAATTAATCCAATAATTCGTATAATATTGTGATTTTAAATTACATTAAAAAAAATGCATATTTTTATTAGGTAGATTGAAATAGATAGAATATAAAAACTAAGAATAATTATATGTTTATAATTAAAGTTAAAGGAAATAAACATTTTTTAAATAGCGGGAATCAAACCTGTTTCTGACTCGAAATCCTTCTAAACCCAACTCGTATAAAACCGTATTTTACAAACACAAAATAAACCCGACCCGTATTTTACCTGAACCGGTAAATCTCTAGCCCCACCCGTTAAAAGTTTTATTTATATCATTACCGTCACCTTGACTGTTGTTGTAAATGTTACAGAAGCCATTAAAAATCTCACAAGTGAAATTCCAGCCATGGCATTATACTCATAAGGGTGTATTACACCTGTAAAATGGGTCGGACGAGCGGATATGGGTTCAATGGATTCGGGTAAAATATGGGCGGGGTCTATTTCGAGTTCGTAAATTATGGGTCGGGTTTATACGGGTTTCGGTTCAGAACGGGCTAGTATACGCATTTTCACAAATGCGTATTTTGTCCAATTTTAATTATAAACATAAAATTATTCTTAAATTATATATTTATCTAAATTTATATATCATGTTAGTAAGAATATGCATTTTTTGTTTGATATATTCAATATCGCAGCGTTATACGTTATACGAAATATGAATTGATTAGTTGTTACATGTACGTCACAAACACTAGCCATATTTATATGGTTATCATTTTAGTAAATAATTATGTGTTTTAACTGAGTTTAAAATAAATATTAGCATATTTTATTTCAAAACTTTTAAATTTTAATTTATTTTTCCATTCTTACCCAATTTAGTTATTTGCTTTAAACTTAATTATATAACAAGGTTACTTTTTTTTGGGTCGGTCACAGGTCGGGTGGGTCTTGACCCTAAATGGCCGGGTTATTATCAGTTCGTCTTCAAATTGAAAAGAGCCGGTTATTTTTCCATAAATTTTGGTCGTTTTTTTGGGCCAGAGCATCTTTTGTGAGGTCTAGGTGTATGAAGGTAATGATACGTGGCTTATTTAATAGGGCTAAATCTCCAATTCTTTGGTGTTTAGTTCATCCGCCCTAGTTAATTGTTGTCATTTTATTTTGACACAAAGACCAAAGGAATATGGACCATTTGTGTTCATACTTAGGTTCTATTTGATAAACTACCTGGAAAGACACCTTAAACCTGAAAAGATACCTGAAATCTGAAAAGTTAGCTGAAAATTATGACTAGAAAACGTACCTGTTTTTTACTAGAACTGTTTGGAAACTAACTGGAAAGGTAGCTGATATTTGGTCAAATGACGTAAAAGGACATGGTTAATTAACCTTATCATTTATTATGTTTATAGTATTTTTATTTTTGAGTTATTATTGTTGTCGTTGGTGTTGTTAGTAGTTATAATGTATTTTTTTCCCAGTATATTTGCACAACTCTGCAATATGTTTCAAAACAAATGGAAACAATAATTAATATAACACGATTATGTTAAAAAAAAACTCAAAATATCATTTTAAAATGTACTTTATTGATACGTAAGTAGTTTTCTTTTAAACCATAGATAAAATTTTTTTAACTAAGTTGGGTTTATTTTAGATCATAAATATAAAAAATAGTAATATTTTAATATAAAAAGCAAAGGGTAAAAAAGGTAGGTAAAACATAATCAGGTACCTGAAAACTCAAATGCTACCCCGAGTAGCATTTCATTTCAGGTAACCTTATTTAGGTAGAAATGCTACTTAACAAACGTGTCTAAGAAAATAAGCTATCTGAAACTTTTGACAAAAAAGTTACTTCGATGAAAACAAGGGGAAAAAGAATTATACATCGGATGTAATATCTCAGACTAGTATGAATTTGAGTTTTTATTCATTTTTTTCGAGTTTTTTAAAGCTTATAAATTACATTTTAAATGTTATATGTGATGTATTTTGAGTTTTATTGTAATTTTTTTGAACTTAATGTTCAAATTAATGAACTCAAAAACTTTATATTAAAATTCATAATTTTTAATACTACGCTCAAAAACTTTAAGGTAAAGCTCAAAAACTACATTATCTGTGGTAGTACATCAGAAGTACAAACCACTTACTGGAAAACAAGTCCCTTAAATGCGCATCCAAACAGAGCCTTAGTGGATGATAAGTGTACAGTAATCATATTGGGAAGTTAAATAACTCATAGAAAGGACAACAATTGACTGAGACACCCAAAAAAGAAATAGGTCAACAATTTACCGGAACGGAGGCTGTATTATTTTATCAACTTTGTAAGTTCGTTCTTTTTTCTTTATTTTTGGTATCCACTTTGTAAGTTCGTTGTGTGAGTCGTTTACATGTAGAGAATAAGTATGTAGCTGGATTTAGCAAGAGGGCTTCATAGTTATTCAACCATTGGTTTAGTTGAAGATTGTTGATTAGATCTCTACTAGTCTGTGAAGTTGACAATACAACTTGGTGCAGAATTGTCAAAAGATGAACATTTTATTCCCTCTTGAGATATATTAGGGTGGTCAATCATATTTTTTTTAATTATAGTGTCAAACTCGTATGTACTCACTCCGTTGTGCGCGATGACAATCGCAGTTTGATTTTACTAGGTAAAGTTTATAATTTCGCCATAATACGTGTTGAATTCTTTACATTTGATTTTTCCGTAAACACACGGGCTCTTGGCAACAACCTCCAGGGTTACACGATCTCCACACCTAAGGTGTACGACAAAGCCCCAAAATGAGAACTACTTGCAGAATTAGAGAAAACTGAGGATTGTTGTGTTTGATTTTGAAGTAGGAAATAGTATTTATAGGAGAAATGGAAAGGATCAAGAAACTAATTAATGGTGATCTTAACTCCAAAAGTAGACCGGCCCCCACCGCAGTTGCTCTACCAAAGAGCGAGCACAAGCGCAGCCCCGCGTGGCTCGAGCGTGTGTGACAATGGAGTTCCTCCACTACTACTCATCAAGTAGTGTATCATGCATACTTTGTCATTTATAAGCCACAAAGTCATTGGTTATTTTTCCGATGTAGGATACAAAAGTTTTATTTTTTTTAAGCAATAATACTTCTGATCCAAAGTTGTGAAGCTCGAATGAAAATGAAGAAGAGGTTGTGCTCGATGTGAAGGAGATGGACAAAACAGCCCGTGCTACTCAAGACATATATCTTGGAACAAACACGGGTCCAGTTAGCGTAGTGTTAAGTGCCACGGTGCACATGGCTATTTCATGAAGTATGAAAGTCGTGTGTGGAAACCGTGTAATATACCAGCTTATTATGGGTTTAGGAAATTAAATTAGTTTATTTTCTGAATAAAAGTTTATTACTAGTTTATGTTAGTTTCCTAATTACGGTAAAGAATAAGAGCAAGGCAATTAGAATAATTTTAGGAAGGTCGATTTTAGGAAAATCCTGGTTTAGAACGGTCATATCTACATATAAATAGAGGGTCTTGTATTCAGTTTTTATTCATTCAATCATAATAAGAAAAACTCAACTTTTGCCTTGCAATTGCGTTATTCGGTTCGACACGATTTCGATCCAAAACCGGTTATAGTTTGACGCGTTTTCAAACTTTAACTCGATTGATATTCAATAGGTCTTGACTATCAATCACCATTGTTCAATCTATAGGTCTAGATTGAGCAAATATCCTTTGTTCGTGTTTGTGTTTGTTAGTACTTATTCGTTTGATCGTGATTGTTTCTGTTCGTTGCAACAGTCATCCAGACTGTTTCATCCGTGTGTTTCCAGATCACGGTTCTTATCACTGTTAATTGTTCCAATTTCAACGAGAATCAACAATCTGCACGACTGTTAACATAGTCTGTTTCCGCTACAAGTTAACGAATCTTACTCTTTGAGTAATTTTTGTATCATAAGTGGTATCAGAGCTTCGGTTCTTGATTTCCCTAAATCTAGACGGTCCTATTACAAGTTTTGATTCAATAGCCGAATTTGATGATGAGGCATTACTCGCTGAAGTACGCGGTTATCTACGTACTAGGCCGACAGGACTCCGATTCGGTCCTAAGAAAAGGCCAAGAGACGAATTCAAATTCATAGAGTTGCCAGAATTTGTTGGTGGAACCGATCCTGAAGACTATTTGGATTGGGAACGAAAGATTGATCGAATGTTTGATTTCAAGGATCTTGATGATAACAAGCGCTGTAAGTATGCAATTTGGAGGTTAAGTAAAGGAGCATCCCTATGGTTTGAAAACTTGATGTCAAAAAGAGCTAGGGCTGGAAAAGAGAAGATATCCTCTTGGGATGCCTTGAAGAGAAAGCTAAGAAAACGGTATGTGTCATCAACATATAAGCTCACCCTGTATCGTAAGATTTCAGACTTAATGCAAGGTAGAATGAATGTTAGTGAGTTCCTTGTTGAGTTTGAGAAGTTATCTTTAATGGGGTAATTAGAAGAGAATTAGGAGCAAAATATGGCTATATTCTTGAGAGGTCTAAACCAAAACATAGCTAATGCCGTGGAGTTACAACTATATTCAGATTTTGATACTCTATGTAATCTATGTTTGAAGGTTGAGGCACAAGGGAAAAATAGGTACGGTATGGGGAAAAGTAGTAGACCGAATACTTGGTCTAAACCCGAAGCTCCAAGGACTACTATGACGAACCCTAGTACCGTGACGAAAGGTGTGAATGCTCCCGTGGTTACATCGGCCCCTAAGGTATCTATACCTCCTAAAGAAACGAGTCTCACCAAGGCTCTATGTTTTAAATGTCAAGGATTTGGACATTACCAGAATGCTTGTCCAAATAGGCGTAACATCAATTTTAGGGAAGCAGTGGCTATTAGGGATGAGTTGTTTGAGGAGGGGGAAGACAAGAAAAGAGGAGGCGTGTTTAGCGTCATTGAGATTGACGTAGAGGAAGAGGATGTAGAATCCTTTGATGCACCCACATATGATACATTGGTACTTCGTTCTTTGCAAGCAAAATCAGAACCGATTGTGACCGAACAACGAGATCAAATCTTCCACACCAAATGTCAAGTCAAGGATAAATGGTGTAGCTTGATTATAGATGGCGGCAATTGAACGAATGTTGCTTCGGAGGAGATGGTTTCGAAATTGGCCTTGTCTACCACGACCCATCCAAAGCCTTACTCCCTACATTGGCTTGATGACGGGAACAAAGTGAGAGTAACAAGGCAGGTGCGAGTTGGTTTGGCAATGGAATCCTACAGTGACAAGGTACTATGTGACGTGGTTCTACTGGATGCTTGCCATGTCCTCTTAGGACGACCATGGCAGTTTGATCGAGATGTTGTAAATCGAGGCAGAACTAATGAGTACGAGCTACGTAATAAAGGCAAGAAAATTGTACTCCGTCCAATGTCTCCTAAAGGTGTTCGTGCTATGAGTGCAAAACGAGGTAAGAAGCCTAGCTTAACCGCTTTTGCTAGTGAAAGAGAAATTGAGCAAGCTATCAACAATGATGAACCTGTATATGCATTGGTTACCAATGATGCTCAAGGAGGTGATGAAACAAGTGAGAAAGAAAGACCTATGAAAGACGTGTTGCATAAATTCAAGGATGTATTTCCCGAGGACTTACCACCTGGTTTGCCTCCGTTTTGAGGGATTGAACACCAAATCGACCTTATTCCAGGGCCTGCCCTCCCTAATAAGGCGGCCTATAGGAGTAATCCCTAGGAGACCAAGGAACTTCAAAGACAAATTGATGAACTAATGAGTAGAGGTTATGTTCAGGAAAGACTTAGTCCATGCATGTGCGGTACCAGCATTACTTGTACCAAAGAAAGACGGGACTTGGAGAATGTGCATTGACAGTAGAGCCGTAAACAACATTACCATCAAGTATCTATTTCCAATTCCTAGGCTTGATGATATGTTGGATGAGCTACATGGACCCATATTATTCTCAAAAATTCATCTAAGGAGTGGATACCATCATATTCGAATGAGAGAAGGTGACGAATGGAAGACGACATTTAAAACCAAGCACGGGTTATATGAATGGACCGTGATGCCATTCGGTCTTACAAATGCTCCAAGCACCTTTATGAGGTTGATGAACGAAGTGGTTAAGCCATTCTTGGGCAGGTTCATTGTTGTTTATTTGTTTATATATAGTAAAAGCATGGAAGATCACCTTGTTCATCTTAGGCTAGTATTCAAAACCCTTAGAGCACAAAAACTCTATGGGAAAATGGAGAAGTGTTCCTTCTTGGTTGATAGTGTGGTGTTTCATGGTTATGTGGTCTCAAAAGAAGGAGTTTTTGTTGATCAAACTAAAATTGAAGCAATCAAGTCTTGGCCGAGTCCTAATCTGTAACCGAGGTGAGATCTTTTCATGTCCTTGTTTCGTTTTATCGAAGGTTTATTCGAGACTTTAGCACCATAACTAGCCATATCACCGAGTGCTTAAAAAAGGGAATGTTCGTTTGGAGTTAGGCAGCCCAAAAGAAGTTTGAAGAGATCAAGAAACGACTATGTGAGGATCCTGTTCTAGCCTTACCCGATTTCACACAACCTTTCGAAGTTAAATGCGATGCAAGAGGTGTTGGGATTGGGGTTGTGCTTATACAAGGAAAACGTCATATTGCTTACTTTTCTGAAAAGTTGGGAGGGGCAAGACTAAACTATTCAACTCACGATAAGGAGTTCTATGCTATCGTAAGGGCTCTTGATCATTGGAGCCATTACCTTCGTCCGAGTCACTTTATATTGCATTCGGATCACGAATCGTGGAAGTATATTAATGGACAGCAAAAGTTAAACCCGAGACATACTAAGTGGGTTGAGTTCTTGCAATCATTTCATTTTTCTTCTAAGCACAAGGATGGCAAAAGTAACATTGTTGCAGATACTTTGTCTCGACGTTATGCTTTATTGTCTACTCTCGAGGTTCGATTGCTTGGATTTGAAACTTTGAAAGATTATTATGAAGATGATGGTGATTTTGGTGAGATCTTCGCAAATTGCAAGGCTGGTTCGTTTAAAGACTTCGTAATACAAGACGAGTTTCTATTTCGAGGTAATTGTCTTTGTTTACCTAGGCATCCGATTCATGAATTGTTGGTTAGAGAGGCACATGAAGGGGGTTTGGCAGGTCACTTTGGAATTCAAAAGAACTTAGATGTGTTGAGGGAACATTTTTATTGGCCTAGAATGCAAGGAGATGTGCATAATAATGTGAGCAAGTGTGTTACTTGTCACCTTGCCAGGAGCTCGTTCAAACTTGGAGAGTATACTCCTTTGCCAATTTCGAGTAGACCTTGGGAGGATGTGTCTATGGATTTCATCGTTGCTTTTCCTCGCACTCAACAAGGCAAGGATTCTAATATGGTCGTTGTTGATCGTTTCTCAAAGATGGCACACTTCGTGGCATGTCATAAGACGGATGATGCAAGTAATATTGCTGATTTGTACTATCGGGAAATAGTTTGCTTACATGGGGTGCCAAAAACGATTGTCTCTGATCGTGATTCCAAATTCCTAAGTTACTTATGGAATACATTATGGAGGAAGGTTGGAACTAAGCTTTTGTTTAGTACATCACATCACCCTCAAACTGATGGACAGTCGGAAGTTAATAATCGTATATTGGGTACATTATTGAGAAGATTGGTAAGCAAGACTCAAAAGGATTGGGATTTGAAATTTTCCCATGTTGAGTTCTCTTACAATCGATCTCCTACTTTTGCTACTACTCATTCCCCATTTGAAGTGGTGTATGTATTGAATCCATAATTGGCATTGGATCTTATTCCTTTACCTAAAGACGAGTTGGTGCATAAGCATGCAGATTCCAAACTGAAATCAATGATTAAACTACATGAGCAAGTAGGGGAAAGAATCAAGGTCGTGAATGAATCTTATAAAAAGAAGTTAAACAAGCATAGGAAACCAAGATTGTTCGCACCGGGAGACTTGGTTTGGGTTCATTTGAGAAAGGAACGATTTTCAAGTAAGCGTAAGAACAAGCTTATGCCAACGGCTGAAGGACCTTACAAGATCGTGGCAAAGGTAAACGATAATGCTTACAAAGTGGAACTTCCAGGGGATTACGGTGTGCATGCTACGTTCAATGTAGGGGACTTATCTCTTATCTCAATAATGAAAGGATTACTGAATTTAGAACAATAATTCCTTTCAAAGGGGAGGGGATGATCCAAAATTGTCAAGCTCGAATAAAAATGAAGAACAGGTTGTGCTCGATGTGAAGGAGATGGACAAAGCAGCCCGTGCTACTCAAGACATATATCTCGGAACAAACACGAGTCCAGTTCGCGTAGTGTTAAGTGCCACGGTGCACATGGCTATTTCATGAAGTATGAAAGTTGTGTGTGGAAACCGTGTAATATTGCGCACCTAGCTTATTATGGGTTTAAGAAATTAAATTAGTTTATTTTATGAATAAAAGTTTATTACTAGTTTATGTTAGTTTCCTAATTACGGTAAAGAATAAGAGCAAGGCAATTAGAATAATTTTAGGAAAATCGATTTTAGGAAAATCCTGGTTTAGGACGGTCATATTTACATATAAATAGAGGGTCTTGTATTCAGTTTTTATTCATTCAATCATAATAAGAAAAACTCAACTTTTGCCTTGCAATTGCGTTATTCTGTTCGACGCGATTTCGATCCAAAACCGGTTATAGTTTGACGCGTTTTCAAACTTTAACTCGATTGATATTCAATAGGTCTTGACTATCAATTACCATTGTTCAATCTATAGGTCTAGATTGAGCAAATATCCTTTGTTCGTGTTTGTGTTTGTTAGTGCTTATTCGTTTGATCGTGATTATTTCTATTCGTTGCGACAGTCATCCAGACTGTTTCATCTGTGTGTTTCCAGATCACAGTTCTTATCAATGTTACTTGTTCCAATTTCAACAAGAATCAACAGTCTGCACGACTGTTAACATAGTCTGTTTCCGCTGCAAGTTATCTTACTCTTCGAGTAATTTTTGTATCAACTTCCTACAAAACTCACCAAATTACTGATTTTTGAATTGGAAAACCTTAAATTCCTTAAGATAGAGTGAAATGTTACTCAAATTTTTGAGTCAATCTATCTCTAAGAAGTTGTCGATCTTTATACTCCCTTCGTTTCATCCAATTGTTGCCCTTTTATTTTGGCACAAAGGCCAATGAAAGATATGAGGACCATTTGTGGATATACTTAGTCGATGACAAGTGGACAATGATCCTATTGAAAGGTCAAATTAATTATAAAAAAACCTTCTCATATAGAAATGACAACAATTGACGCAGACGCCTAAAATGAATAGGACAACAATTGACTGGGACGTAGGGAGTATATCACTTATGAGTTGAAGATTGTGGATTTGAGGGAGTTTCCAAAGGAGTGCACTGGTGGCATGCCTTTTCTAAAAAAAAATTTACGACTTGCAATAAAGGAGCACATTAGTTATACACAAATTATCATTGAAGACAGCGCATATTCGTATTCAATAAAAATGGGTCGATTCTCTCTCACAAGGAGGCAAGTGAAAAGATAAATAGAAATTCATTTAGTTCCCCACTTATCTTTCCACCAACTGTCAATTATAAAGGTCTAGTTGTTGTTAATACTTTTCCTTAGTTAAAGTTTATGGGTCACATCCTTGTATTATGGACAATTTTAATTTAATGTTATTTCACCATCCATTTTACACAACTAAATATATTTTCATAATTAGATTATTTCATCGTTAAATATTTTTACGCAACCTCCCCCATCAAATCTGAAAGACGCCTTTGGCCTCTGGGATTGAGAGAGGGGGTTGAAGCACTTCAAAAATCATATTCTCACATCTTTGCTGCTTTAGTAAATGGATGGATGAACGCAAGTTTTTCGGCAAATACATGCCTGGTTCTGAGGGTAGTCTAAAGTTAGAAAGGGGCCCAATCTTTTAGTTTTAATATAATAACTAGTTTTAAACCCGTGTAAAAATACACGGGATTACTTATTAAACAATTATATTACCTAATTTGACAAAACGAACAAATATCTAAGTTGATATACACGAAATTATTGTCTAAATATACCAATTATGTACATCTTACAACGTATTTAGAGAAGCTAACTAACATAATTAAATAAATGAAATTTTGTTATAATCTGTATTTCGTGTTGTACTAAATACACAATTATTGTTATTGCATATGAAAATATTCAAATCTTGCTTACTTGTAATTGTTATAACTCTTACGATAGTCATACCCGTTTTTGAAGAGTTAGTGAGACTAACATAGGCGATCAGATAAATGACACTAATTTCATTTCTTAAATTACTATTTCGCTTGACTATGAGAGTGTGCTTTAATTATTATCTTTTCCAACCCTTAAACCTCATGCGAGAAGTAATTAGTTATGTTGCCCATACCCTATTAAAACCTGCATTTTTTTAAGGAGTCTAAAGGCGCAATTGTGATATTGTTTTGTGACTTTATAGTAGTTATATGTGAGACTGTATTACACTATCTTACTTTAAGGTTATCTCATTGTATAATTAAAAAGATAATAACTTATTTATTAATATTATATAATTAATAGTTTTATAAAAGTTGATCGTCTCATAATTTTACATCGTCTTACTCTATTGGTGGTGATTTTGATTATAACAATCTAACAACTTTTGTTCAATTTTTTGTTTTAATTGTTTTAAGTAATGGTATTTTTTGTGTTTATTTAATTTATAGAGCAACTTTATATTGAATCATCACTATATTAATGGCTGCTTAAGACGATACAATCCGCTTTAATTTTAAGACGGGCAAGTAGATAAAATAAATTCAAAATGTATATGGAAAAATAACCTATTTGTCTTATATGCGCAAATAGGATAATAATACTTGACCCGTTTTTTTGCTAAGATGGATACGTCCGTCTTAAAGGGGACACGGAGACTTACTGTATACATATTGTGACACCCTCAAATTTGCGGAAAGAAAAAAAAAATTATTATTATACATAAAAGATAATAAAACATATACGAAGGTGTCATAAAATAAAAGGGTCATTACCATACGGAAATAATATTCTACAAAAGAAATATACAAGACGGGAGACATATCTCCCGTATAAATACGGAAATAAAAGAGTGTATAATAATATACAATCTAAGAACCGAATATAGGTCCAAGGTAAATACTTCGCTCGCTAGCTCGTCAAATGTACCCAATATGCATTCACCACCTGTTCGACCGCATTAAATATAACACGGAAGCCACAGTCAGTGGGGAGTAACTCCGAGTTCTCCCAGCCACGAAATGTCGAGTTTAATAAAACATGAATAACATAAAAGCAATGTATATGGAAAATACAAAACTTTAACATATATGATATGCTTTTCATGTTATGAAACAGATAACTAACAAATAACCTAGCATGTGAAAGCTATCATGTGAAACCGATAATAAACTATAACTCGAGGTAGGGAAGCTGGTATGCTAGCTCAGAGGTTCCTCTCAGAAACATGGCCGTGATACACTCAAACCCTAATCAACACGTAATCATGTGAATCAGTTAACAACCAGTAATCCAAACTCTATCAATCCTAGCCGGCTTGCATCTCACCTTCTAGAACTCATAGAATCATACAAACATGAAAGACCAATACTTCTACAAACAGGCATAAGTTCTTAGCACAGTCAATAGTCGACTTCTGTAACTCGAGGCTATACCACAGGGTAGGATAAACATCCTAGTCCTAGACTGCGCAGACCTAGCGACAACAACACTTTCCGTTCCCCCCGTCCCATGACATAACCGTCTATGAGAAACTCTACTAGGCGACCCCCTAAGCGAGATGGCTAGTACTTAGCTGGCTTCCAGTCCAAAACGGATCAGGCAGCCATGTCCCCGACTTGGATATAAACCCACCAAGCCGAGACACAAAAGCTATCAACAAGTGAACATATACTCGTTAAAGACAGTCCCTGCCTATCAATGTCATGGTCCAAGCTACTCATTTAGAATTAGAATGGTCAAGACGCCATATCGTCATAATTCTCTATGGGTACTTAGTAAACACGACACCAACCATAAAATCAAGAAGTCACGGGAAAACATCCTATCATGTGACTAATTGCAAATAAATCATGTTCATATATCATATCGCCTCATATCTACTAAGGCTAATTCAATAAGTAAATAAAACTTTACTTGAAGACACATCCCCGACCCGAGTCCCGCGACGGGTCATCAGTCAAATCGGGGCTGACTAGATCTTAGTTTGACCAAACCCGTTGGATCAAACCGGCTAGAAACAGAGTCTTTATCACATAGACATAAAATCAACATAGTCATTACATGTTATTTTAATAAAACTTCTAACATGTGAATTATTAAATCTTACGTAAAACCCCGCTTGACTTAAAGGATATCAAAATAAACTACGATCTCGTCTTATAATTTCTAACATGTGAGAAATAATAATTTTATGAAAAACCTTTTTAATTAAATATTGTACTTATTAATATTTCCCACTTGCTAAATATTACAAAACACGATAAAAATGACGATAACTCAAAAACCGTCACAAGTCCCAAAGTGGGACCCACGGGCTGAGTTGGGCCGGACCCACATGGGCCTGATTTGGGCCTCACGGCCTTATTTGGGCTCAATGGGCTGTTTTGCCTAAAATTTCTAAAAACCGTTTTCCAATATTTCCCGCATGCTTTAACATATTTAAAACCCGTCAAAACAACAACCAATCAATCAAAAATCAACACAACCCAAAGACCTAAACCCGGACCCACCATGGACCAACCCAGACCGGGTCTGAACCGGCCTGGACCGGTCTGGTTGGTCCGGTTCTTGCCCTCTCCACGGTTCACCCAACAAACAACAACAAATTTATTCTAACATGTTTTAAATTATCAAACACCCATTTTAACAACCATCATACAAAAATCATTATTATGAATACTCATCCAAATTCATCAAGAACACTAAAACAACATAAAAATTCCTAACAACATAAAAATCATCAAGAACAATAAGACAACATAAAAATCATAACTTATTAAAAATCATCAAAATTCCTCACGAACACTAAACTTGTTAAAATTTCCTAAACAACATAAGAATCATAACTTTATGGAAAATCATAAAAATTCATAAAACACAATAATAACCATTACTTATCATATTACTAACAAAAATCCATAAATCATAAAAAGATGAACCAAAATAAAGATGAACCAAAATCAAAAGAAACAAAACTTAAAGCTAAGTTACTAACTAAAATCATACATAACCCTAACATGAACAAAACTAAAACTAAGGCTATGTGACATTATATCGTCGAGTAACTCGGAATCGTTACCTTAGCTTAGCTAAAATCAAGTAGCACCAAAATAATAAGAACCAAGAAAAT